>JAMPIV010004551.1:0-116683 GCA_024509875.1 Oreohelix idahoensis
TTATGTAATCAAATGTCATGAAATGAACAACGAGAAAGACAATAGAAACATAACCGACAAGACATGATAAAATGGACGGGTGAACACAATCGTAGAAATCAAAAAAAATAAAATGTATAACTAAAATAGAATATCGTAAAAATATACGACGATAACTACGATCAGATAGTTAACAAGACAATAGACAACACAGTGTAAAAACAATGGTTTTGTAAAAAACTAAACGACAGGAAAGGTGAGATGGACAATAATCACAAACAAAATACATCATGAAAATAAGGTACGATTAAAAAGAACTATGAGAACAACAAGTAAAACTTGACGAAACAGCTAGAACAGATAGGTGTTACAGACCACCAAACACAGTGGACCTAGAATCCTTCTACGCTCACGCGTAGGAACATTCCACTGCGGGAAGTCTGCAAAATAATGTCCTACAGAACGTCTGACGAAGAGCCCGAATTGACTTCGAGATGGATCTCGTTCGTCAGATCTACCTCCCAACCTCCCGCAAAGAATACACAACACATAACAAATAATATAGAAAATATAGATATGAACATTAAAGGCACAGCTAAATGTAATAAAGTGTATAACGACAACACGCTATACTCATCTCGCGTGCCGGAAAGAACAACCAATGTGCCTCGTTCCCGTGTATGTACTGGAGGAATAAAATACTTCGTTCTGCTTTTTCAACACAAGCTCGCACGTAATGAGGAATAGGTGATCCCAAGTGCAGTTAGTCACCGTACAACTGGACCTGGAGGTTGATTGATGACCTTGAGGTAACGGTTAGTTGATTCTGATTCATTTTTACAATGTTCCAAATTTAAGATGATTTCACCTTGAAAGAACAAATCCCATCTTCAAACGATTCCTTGGCTTGCGTTCGTTCCTTTGAAATAATTATTTTCAAACCACGCTGGCACACCATTTTCTGTTGGAGTCCGTTTATGGTAATGGTATTGATTTTATCACGCGAATGGTTGAATACGAACAAAATGTCAATAAACTTCTTCAAACGAACATTCCAACAGGTATCGTTGCATTGGGTGAACTGGGTAAGTGTTGGCAGCACACAAGTCGGTGTTTACTGTACATGTATTTTATTGACGTGACACCAACGAAGTGGAACAAGACAATCATAGTTACAGATGTGAAGATCATACGTTAAAATGTTAATATCACTGTTAAAAGTTGTTGTAGATTCTCTAACAGTTAAGTTCTCTTATTCCAGTGACTAAGGATCACTTCCATTTCATATAACAGACATGGCAATTAACGTCCATTGACCTTCTCCCAAGGACGTTTATTAAGGCAAACGGATTCATTCTCACGGAGCAATAATTTATATCATACTTGTAAGCATCCCAGACTTTGTTGTAAAATTCTTGGATAGCATATCCAATCCAAACAAAAGGCAGATATAACAATACAACCAAGTTAGTGTTTCATCTTGGCTAACCTCTCGGTATCCATACCACGACTTTGGCATAGGTAAAACGGCATATTAAACATGTGAAGCATATATCTATATTCATAAACTTGATTCCACATATGGATTCTCCCTCTACAAAAGATTCCAAAGGCTATCGACTCCGTGTGTCCAATTCTAGGAATGTCATCTCCGATGAATTCCCGCTAGACCATTAATAGGAGCGGCCTGATACTTTAATTTACATAATTAAACTTGCCATACGAAATGGGGCGACACTTACTTCAGACATCCACTATTGGCTTCGCCATGAAGACCAATAGATACGAATACAACTGCTGGCTTCTACAAATCTGCCAGGAATCAAATAATAACACTGCGGACATAAAATGTCGTCCGAGCTGCCCCTATCATGACGTCACAATCCTCAACTAGGTTACACGTGCGTCCAAAGCAACTCACACAGCATTGTGCACGTCAGTGCGTGAATCAATCGAACGCACAAACAATATAACTACATAAAACTGGTGCGTACATTTGGCAGGACTGAAGACTACCCCCTTAGGTAATAAATGTACGTAACAATAGTCTTCTAGAGTGTTGACTGTTTGTGAGTGTCACAGTATTGTCAAGTGTGGTGGAATAATTAAATTGTTTATCTGTTGTTGTTGTGGTGACTTACACTTCATCATTTGCATAACCCTAGACATATAACGTTGCCAACACAATATTCTAGAATAATTCTGACTGAGATATAAATATGTGGCAGTAAGTAAGGTTATCTGTAAAACACTACACATATTAGATACAGATACCTTCACAGCTGATCTCAGTCAGTACACTAAGTCCCTATAAATATTTATATCATCCCACTTTACCATATATATATATATATATATATATATATATATATATATATATATATCTATAATACCATGTGAAATTTAATGTGTGAAAACTGCTATTGGATGTCAAAGTCATTTGAGACTGGCAACCTCAGTATCTAGAATGATGATTCATGAACCACCACTGCACGGGCTGGTGATTGCTTTATTGATAGTTTCGTAAAGAGAACTAAAAACATAAAATTATTTGTTTTTAACTGTTAAACTTCAAATGATTATTAAATTTTGTTATTTGTAATGTTACAAATTTAACTTCGATTCAATCCTTTTAAATGTACTACATGTTTGTCTCAGTCAAAGGTACTAAACACACACTCTAAACAGAGCTATACATTCTAATAATAATTCCACTGATTAAATCAGGGGTGGGGCTTAACGAGCTAGAATAACCATTGCTTAAATTCTTCATAAAAGTGTTGGCAGATTACAGAATTAACGTGCTCAGCAACAGCCAGCATTGTTTTCGCGTATCTGAATATCTTGTGAAGACTCCCATGTGATAGAAGCTTTACTGCTCTTCTATCTACATTTCTGCCAAGAGTAATCTTGTGTAAAGATAGATTCCATTGAAGCCTATAATAGAAACTCTTAAGTTTTGGCCACTGTTGGACCACTACTGCAAAGCAGGAGAGGCAATACCATCACACAACGGATATAATGCACACAATTGTAAGGTCATAAATTTATTTTTTTTCGCTCACAAACGTTCACACACGGGTGTAATGAAATAATTTTAAACTGGCTTATCGCCATATATTCTATAATTTTCTACTCAAATGAGGCGTATATCACCTTGGCGCGCCATACGCCCTGGGTATAACAAATGGCCTATCTGGCGCGCCATACGCCCGTTTGGGCAGAATGAGTTACGGTCAGAAAGACACCTCCGTTTTCTGTTGAATTTGTTGTTGATCTGTCTGTGTATGCATGGGTCCAGGTGTTTCGTGGGTAATGTTTCTCTATGTATTTTGCCGCTATGGATTTTCTCATGTCACGATTCAAAAGTGTTGTGATCAAATGGATCCCATCTCATTGTAACATCAACGGCAATGAAGAGGCTGACAGACTGGCACAGGAAGGTGAAAATCTACCTCAGCCTGATGCAAGCATAACTTTCGAGGAGGCAAAGAGTTTTATCTGAATCAGATACAGATACAAATGGAATGTAGAGTATCCAGGTCACACACAAAATGATGCATAATACCAGCTCAACAGAAGAGAACAAATGGTAATCTTCAGACTCCGCACTGGCCACAACAGATTGAGATACCATCTATTCAACAAGCTAAAGATAGAACTACCGATCAGTGTAACTGTGGCACTGATAAAAGGACTGATGAACATCTGTTTCTTCTTCTTCTACTTCTTCTTTGTTCGTCCTGAAAAGGACGTTGTTTGCGCTGTGTCTGTTTACAGCAGAGCTGCGATATCTGCGCTTTTCAGCCGGCACATCCGACTTCAGCACGGCATTTGTTGGGACCGGGTTTGCCTTCCCTCTTCGATCCCTACTCTGTCAGCCAGACTGCAGTAATGCAGCCTGTTTCTAGGACCACTACGTGGAGGTGGAGTAGGGTCTTGGTCAGCTCTGGTTCGCTGACCCTGACGCACGCAGTCAAGCTATGAGTCGCTGACTGCATTCTCTATTGCTGCGTCTGTGGGTCCCACATCTGTTTCAAAGTTGCCCAACATATGCGGAAGAGAAAGCGCATATGGCCGACACCAGTACCATTCTTGGAAAAGCTCTACGGGGATTCAAATAGCCTCAAACTGACTACTTCTTTCTTTGAAAATATTGAAGTGGACGTCTGAGAGTGGACGTCTGAGAGTGGACGTCTGAGAGTGGACGTCTGAGAGTGTACGCAGAAGAAGATGAAAGCTATGTATTGTCTCGCTCCAGTCCACCCCAGCTGTAAATGGGTATCTGACTCTGTTCTTTTGTTAGGAAAGATAGAGCAGTGAAGAAGCAAACTGGTTACTCCACCCAGAGCCGGATTAACGTAGTAGCACAAGTAGCATATGCTACGGGCCCCGCGCTTTTAGGGGCCCCGCGCCAATAAATATGAACATAATTTTTTGGTCATCTTCTAATATGTTTTGCCATCTGGACCAGTTGAAAGATTTGTGACATTTTTGGATATGGAAGGTCATAGTGCTGAACAGCTTACTAAAAGTCTATTTAATTTTTTAAAGGCAAATGACATTGATATTAAAGACTGCCGTGGTCAAAGTTATGACAACGCCAGCAACATGAGTGGCAAGTTTATAGGATTACAAGCACGAATTAATTGATAATGATAATTACTATGCAAATTAAAAATGTACGTGTTCAAATATGTGTCACCGTTCGCTTTGCTAGGAGCATTGTAAAATGCTCAAGCAGGAATTATAAGCGGTGATTTGGTTTTGGTTAAGAGGGAAGGTATGAAAAATGGTTTAAGAAATAAGAATAGATTTGAATAAAGACTGTTTGTCTTGCTGGGAGGGAGGTGGGATGAGTGAAATCATGCTTTGATCAAAGGGAGAGGACTCTAATGATTAAAGTCAGGGGAGGAAAGTGCTTAATTACACTTAAGTAGATTTGGTGAGTTGGTAATTATGGTTTAGAAAATGTACATATAAGAATTGTATAGCAAGCTTTAGAGAAGACAATACAAGCTTAAGTCAAATATGCAAAGGGAGACAACGGGTAATTACCTCCCTTATATGATTAAGTGAGTTGAGAGGAAAAAAATATGCACGTGAAAAGTTTACCAGGACAACGGATGACACTTCACTGAGTTGTTTACACAGCGGATAAGCGTGAACATATTTCAGCTGAGCGAAGAATAGGAGGAACCAATGAATTTACAGTAAACAAGGACAGATGAGCTGATAATGATTTTATAGAAGAGAACGTACTTAGACGCGCTGTCGAGCGGTCGCATTTTTGGAGGAGCAGTCCTAGTTAAGGACGTAGAGTGGCAGGAATGTCTATTCTGCCAGGCTCAAGTTTAATTTCTGTGGGAAACAGAATGAATACTTCTGAAGAATCCTATAGACCTAGTTAGAGTAGTAGAGTCTGTTCACAGGAGAAAGACAGAACTGTGTTTAAATCATAGGTCTAGAGATAAGAGGTGATAGTAAGAAATATGAGTGTTGTGAGGATTCTGTGCAACCAGAGTAAGTAGGTCCTTTCACTCATAACTTTTGATAGACATTAAATAGAATTATTTCAGAAGTTGAAATGAGGTATTGCAAGGCTAATGACGCCTACAACTAAGTGAGCGCAGAATATTGATGAGAAACGAAGCTGAAGTTACAAAATTGACTATGAGGTGAATAAATTGAGACTAAGTAGGCAGCTGAGAAGATTTTGCAGAAGAACAGGGACTTAATAGCCGTGCTGGGCTATTGTACAATGAACTTTGCAACATCGACTGCTACAAGTAAGATGAGTAAGCAATTGAAGGCTGATTGTATTTAAAGGATGAAACATGCGCTCTCTAGCAGGTATAAGTATGAGGATGCCGCAACAGGTGTACCCAATGTATTGATTTGCATAGATGAATTTTTAGATGATGGTATTTGATTAAATTGAGTCAAAATTGACAAGATTGGTAGATGAAGGAAAACAACTCAGGAAAGAGTTGATGGAAGGCTTGGGAGAAGCCAGAAATAAATAGAAAGGCCTTAAGGGAAGAAGATAGGTATAAACCATAACTGAATAGGTTCTCAGGCAGAGAGCTATAAATAGATATGTAGAGATGTGAATGTGCCCAGAAGGGAATGGGACATACAAGAGGCAGTTAGGAAATGTTTGTACCTGGAATTTGTACCACATGCCTCCTGTTATGATGGAATTTATTTGATGTAAATAAATCACTTGTTTTGATGGAACACTTCTCAAGTTGGGTTAACTCTCTAAAGGGTTGTTGAGTGCATGAGTAAACCAGATAACAGACACAAGGGGATAACTGCTATACGAAATCTGTCACTTAAGTAACATCATAAGAAGGGATGGAACGAGTTTAGGTTGGAAATTTTGAGAGAATATCATCCAGGAATTAATAACTCTGGCGGTGATGGCCAGTACTAAGATATACTCTTACTTGGAAGATAAGTCAATGGATCAAATTGACAAATAGAAGGTAGACAACTAGGCCTGCCCCAGTCACCTAGTTTACTATAATAAGAAGAAATTGCACTGTGACATTTAGTTTAATTGGTATCGTGACCAGTCCTGGGAGTTCACCAACACGGTCACATATGTTTGTGTTGTTTTATTGTTTTTTTTAAATATAGGGCCCCTTTCTTAACATATGCTACAGGCCCCGCACTAGCTTAATCCGGCCCTGACTCCACCTTATAAAACTGGGACCTAATATAGTATAACCACTCTCGTACGTCAGTATCTGCTACAGGATTACCTTTGTAAAGGCTTGACATAATTTCAGTTTCATTCATTTAAATAAATATATATGTATATTGTCAGGAACCATAGGCTCGCCCTTCTAAGGGTATGACCATACAACACTGGCTGACAAAAGTAATAAACACCTTCAACAGGTACATCCCTTTAATAATCTACACACACAATAAGGCCTCACACGGCCATCAAACGCATCAAATACAACAATGAGAAAACCACTGTAAACCTGCCTTAGCAGCTTCAACTATCACCTCCATACACGATGGTACAAACTATACCACAAATGGATGCTGTGACGTACGTCTAGTTTGACTAGTGAATTTTCCCTGATATGATGGATGATTTAAAGGGACCTTTAGCTTTTCATAACATTAGAACCCCTGAACATTTGTTGTAACTTTTCGTTTGCCAGAACGCATTCCACCGGGACTCATGTAGGATACAGCGACGAGATCAAAGAGACAGACCGAGGGATCTTAAGGGAGACTATCGGCGCTATCAAAGACAGTAGTTTTCCCTGATACGAGACGCAGTTGCTTGCCGCTAATTTCGCGTCTCGGTGTCAATCGAGGAACCGAGCGAACGGGGGGAAAGCGAAACGGGCAGCAGCGAGCGGATACGAAGACCAGGGGGCGGCTTTTTCTCTTGATTTGGCGGTCAGATCCCCAAAAGTTCGTGAGATCAAATAAGTTGTCAAGTTTATCATGTCCCACTCAACTTACATTCCATTTTAGCTAAATAGACCATGAAGAACTAGACACGTTATCACTCGCTGGCCAGACCTTTACAGAAGCACTAGCTTTATTGAAATCTTGTTATAGATTTTCCCCTGGATTTTATATATATTTGCAGTGATTTCTAATTTTGTGCAAAGCGGTAATATATATTGTGTAAAGTGATCAGTGGTCTAGCTCAGTCATTCTATTTAAAGGGATGCTGTGTTAATTTAAATCTATTTAATTAAACCATCTCAAGAGTTCCAGTTTTAAATATAATGATCTATCTATTATATTATTTCAAAAGATAATAGATGCTTAAATTAACTTTTAAAGTCGCGAAGGAATTTATAATTAATAAATTCAGTTAAGTCCTAGTTTTATAGATGTGTGTTTTTAACCACTAGAACTGGCGCAGTGTTTATTAAATACATAATTAAATATGCGAGCATATATATAATAGGCTTAACGGGAAATTCATCGCGCTTTAGAAGGTTATTTGTTTTCGGTATATTACATGTCTTTTTTTTTTCTTTCATACAGAGTGATCGTAACCTGTGCGATCCCAGCATTAAGAAAGCAATAAAGAAATCAATCTAAGCAAAGCAAAGCATAAACAGTGTGTAGAGTTCCCCTGACGCAGAACTTGTTGAGACTGTGTAAATTTTTAATCTTTGAGGCGATTCTATGTTTGGAATTCCGCTATCTAACTTATAGCAAAGAAAGCACACCCAAAGACAAATTTAACGCACCATCAAACAACTTAAGTCGTAACGGGAAGAAGAACACTGGCCCGAGCTTTGTTAGTTTACTGACACAGAGAGATAATTCATAATTTCCTGAACAGTGATGTGACTAGTTTTCTCACTGGACTTAAACCATACCTCACGGATAAAGTGTACCAGCACGCGTAAGAATTTTATTATCAGTGGCATAGTCAAATAGACCACACCATCCTCACCCCGGTATCAGAGACCGTGCCCTCCCATAGAAACTGTTATTAAGAAAAGAGACACAACTACAGATTCATTTTCCAGCGATTACGGGATCCTTTTATGTGCTGACCGCCTACCCGATAATCTGGGGCTAGAACTTGAACAAACACTCATACATTTAGTTGAGGTGTAACTGCTGTTGTGTTATTCTATGGAGTGCAAGATTTTTTCACAATCGGTAAGTGAGAGCAAGATGAGTGAAGGCCTTTGCTAGCGCGAGTATGAATGACAGGAAATTAATTCTTTTGTGTGACCATTTTGTTAACTTGCTTACCTGGTAACATATATCTTTTCTGTATACCCTACATTGTTCCTTTAAGTGGGATAGTTGATAATTTGTTAACTCTGTTTAAAACCACCTCCTTTCCATTTGCTTAGTAAAGGGAAGAACAGCTGGGAAGAACAGGTTTTTTTTTTCTATCACTTATACCTAACTTGGTAACACCTCTTTCAGAGTAATTAACTTTACTGTTAGGTTAACGTACCCGTGTTCCTGATATTATCTATCTCTGGACTGGGTTTGTCTTTGTCTAATGAGCGGGAAGGGCTTAGTCGATACCAATCTTCTTCACCCCCTCCCAAACTTGTTATTTGCATTTGTGTACTTATGATAATTTATGTAATATCTGATATTTTTAGTAATTGATGTTTAAAGTGAATAAAATCACCTAAACTCATTTAGTTCTGTGTGTTGGATATACCCAAAGCCCAACATTTCCCCTATTCGTTTAATATAGTTTGTATCAACGTCGTGTGTGTGTTTGAAAACACCGAATCGGTGAGCGCGCAGATGCGAGTCTGGAAAACTGGCAAATAATTGTTTGACCAGGAGAGTGAAAGAGAAGATTGAGAGACACGATTTGTCGTAAATAAGTCTGTCTTTACTCTCCTCCAGCACGCTGTGAAGTAACTATTAAATCTCTACATTTTCTATCACTGAGCTTTCCATCATCATTTTCCACTCTAAACCGGACCACTATTTCTACGACTCTTTTCTCTCAAAATAAATTTACGACAATATTTGGGGGCTCGTCCGGGATTTGAACCCGGGACCTCTCGCACTGGTAGAAATACACTCTGACTTGGTCAGAGGAGTTATTAAAGCGGCCATAATGGATGATCCGATCTACCCAGTTATCCTGGGATGTAGATATGTGTTCATTGGGAGACCTAAGGAGCCGATTGTGGCAGCGGTAACCACAAGAGGGCAAGCCAAGAAGGAGAGGGAGCCTGCGCCAAACTTGTTGCCGAATGAACAGAAGGAGGCGCAACAAAAGGACCCTACTCTGGCGCCCTGCTTTAAAAAAACTGCCCATGGCTAAGGACCCCAGACACAACGGAGACATCTTTTCTAAGGATGGTGTATTGTATCGTAGAACGGGCAACCCGGACACGGGGAATAACCAGCTCCTAGTACCGACGCAGTACAGAAACCAGATCTTAGAAATGGGGCACTCTCTTCCCTTTAGCGGACACATGGGACAAAACGCCACTATTCAGCGAATAAAAAACCACTATTGGTGGCCAGGAATGAACTCTGACATTGTCAGGTACGTGAAATCCTGCGCCCAGTGCCAACGGGTAGCACCCAAGCACTTGAAACCCCCAGTACCTATGGGGCAAATGCCAATAGTAGGGACTCCATTTGAACGGGTTGCTGTCGACATTATTGGTCCTCTGGAAAAGACCAAAAGAAGGAACAGGTTCATCCTGACCTTAGTTGACACTTGCACTATGTGGGCCGAAGCCGTACCGCTACCATGCACTAATTCCAAGCATGTCGCAGAAGCCCTTGTGCAAATTTTTACACGGTTGGGATTCCCTCAACAAGTTTTGACGGACAATGGATCCCAATTCCGTAGCCTGTTAATGGAGGAGATCTTTAAGATCTTGAGGGCCAAACATATCCACACAAGTCCCTACCATCCGGCCGGAAATGGGCTCGTGGAACGTTTTAACGGTACCCTCACCATGATGTTACGTAAGCTGGGTCAGGAGAAACCGGAAGACTGGGACCAATATATATATCGGCTGCCTTATTCGCCTACCGAGAGGTACCCCAAGCGTCTACGGGTTTTGCGCCAGCTACACTTTTATTTGGCAGACCTATTAAGGGGCCACTAGAAGCCTTACTTCGGTCCCTGACAGACCAGAAGGCTGACGAGACAGTCGTCTCTGCAAGCAAGTATGTATCTGAGCTTAAGGAAAGGCTAAAGCTAGGATGGGATCTAGCTACTACCAACCTTAAGAAAGCCCGCGCTAAAATTACTAAAAGATACAACAAAGCTGCAAAAAGAGAGAGAACTACAACCAGGGGAGAAAGTCCTATTGCTACTTCCAACCGGAAGCAATAAACTTCGCATCGGATGGCAAGGACCGTTTACCGTCCTTAAAAAGATCTCACGTACCAACTACAAGATCTCCATCAAAGGAAAGGAGAAGGTCTTCCACATAAATCTGCTAAAGAAATATTTGGAAAGACCGGTGCCATCCTCCGAGCATCTCCTGGCTGTCGCCATAGCAACGGAAGACGAGGAAGATGATGATGGTTGCATGGAGTATCCACTGCAACCCACAGAATCCTTTAAAGATGTCAAGTTCGGCGACAATCTCTCACCAGAACAACAAACAGAAACTAGGGCTCTACTAAAACAGTACAGTGCAGTTTTAACGGATGTACCTGGTCGAACAAATCTCATTGAATTTGATATGAAATTAACAAACGAGACCCCTGTTCAAACCAGAGTTTACCCCATCCCGTACGCTAAAGCTGATGCACTTCGCGGAGAAATAGACAAGCTGCGTCAGGCAGGAATTATCAGTGAGTCTACATCTCCTTACAGCTCGAGCGTAGTGCTGTTGCAGAAGCCCAATAAGGAAGTTCGGCTGTGCATTGATTACAGGTTGCTAAACGCTGTAACGGAATTCCAGCCCGAACCTCTCCAAACTGTTTCTGAGTTGTTCACCAAGCTCAGCAAAGCTAAGATCTTCTCCAAGATTGACCTCAGTAAAGGTTATTATCAAATACCAGTCAAGGAGGAAATTAAACCTTTGTTAGCTTTCAGCACTAGTGAAGGACATTACACATTTAACGTGATGCCGTTCGGTTTGCATAATGCACCAGGAGTGTTCACCAGGATGATGAGGAAGCTTCTAGAACCTTTGCAAAGTCCCCATATCCATAATTTCATGGATGACATCTTAATTGCATCGGAAACCTATGAAGAACATATTGCTACGGTTGCTATGCTCCTCAGGAGACTACAGGAAACGGGTCTCACAGCCAGACCTAGCAAATGTCTCATCGGGTTTGAACAGTTAGACTTCCTGGGGCACACTATTTCTCACGGATGCAGTTGGCCTATTAAGAAGAACGTGGAGAAAATAGTGGCAGCAAAAAGACCCCGAACGAAGAAAGACGTACGTTCCTTCATATCGCTATGTGCATACTATCAGAAGTACATCCGAAACTTCAACGGACTGACGGCACCTCTGACTGACCTCACAAAGAAAGGTTGTCCTGATAAGGTCATATGGGATCAAAAGTGCGAACACGCGTATAGCACTTTGAAAGGACAGTTGTCTGCATACCCCATTTTGAGGTTGCCTGACCTCAAGAAACCTTTTGTACTGAGAGTCGACGCGTCAGGTCAGGGCATCGGGTCAACACTGCTTCAAGCCGATGACAGTGACCTGAACATGCTATTTCCAGTTGCCTATGGCAGTCGGAAATTAAATAAAGCGGAACGGAACTACAGCGTAGTTGAAAGGGAATGTCTTGCTCTGATTGACGGTATCAGACGCCATCATGAGTTTCTTTATGGTACATCGTTCACGGTGCAAACAGACCACGCTCCGTTAGCATTTCTTGGTGCCAATAAAGAATTTAACGCTAGGATCATGCGTTGGGCCCTCCTTCTAAGCGTCTATTCTTTCAAAGTGGAATATATTCCGGGAAGACAGAATGTCGGGGCTGATTTTCTGAGTAGAAACTGGTCTACAGAGGAAGAAGAGCAAACTGAAGATACCACTCATCCTAAAATCACCAATCAGGTCACCTCCATTGTCAAAAATGAAAACATGAAAAATGGTTTCATGTCTAAAAGTGGGGACGATTGTGACGTACGTCTAGTTTGACTAGTGAATTTTCCCTGATATGATGGATGATTTAAAGGGACCTTTAGCTTTTCATAACATTAGAACCCCTGAACATTTGTTGTAACTTTTCGTTTGCCAGAACGCATTCCACCGGGACTCATGTAGGATACAGCGACGAGATCAAAGAGACAGACCGAGGGATCTTAGGGAGACTATCGGCGCTATCAAAGACAGTAGTTTTCCCTGATACGAGACGCAGTTGCTTGCCGCTAATTTCGCGTCTCGGTGTCAATCGAGGAACCGAGCGAACGGGGGAAAGCGAAACGGGCAGCAGCGAGCGGATACGAAGACCAGGGGGCGGCTTTTTCTCTTGATTTGGCGGTCAGATCCCCAAAAGTTCGTGAGATCAAATAAGTTGTCAAGTTTATCATGTCCCACTCAACTTACATTTCATTTTAGCTAAATAGACCATGAAGAACTAGACACGTTATCACTCGCTGGCCAGACCTTTACAGAAGCACTAGCTTTATTGAAATCTTGTTATAGATTTTCCCCTGGATTTTATATATATTTGCAGTGATTTCTAATTCTGTGCAAAGCGGTAAAATATATATTGTGTAAAGTGATCAGTGGTCTAGCTCAGTCATTCTATTTAAAGGGATGCTGTGTTAATTTAAATCTATTTAATTAAACCATCTCAAGAGTTCCAGTTTTAAATATAATGATCTATCTATTATATTATTTCAAAAGATAATAGATGCTTAAATTAACTTTTAAAGTCGCGAAGGAATTTATAATTAATAAATTCAGTTAAGTCCAAGTTTTATAGATGTGTGTTTTTAACCACTAGAACTCGCGCAGTGTTTATTAAATACATAATTAAATACGCGAGCATATATATAATAGGCTTAACGGGAAATTCATCGCGCTTTAGAAGGTTATTTGTTTTCGGTATATTACATGTCTTTTTTTTCTTTCATACAGAGTGATCGTAACCTGTGCGATCCCAGCATTAAGAAAGCAATAAAGAAATCAATCTAAGCAAAGCAAAGCATAAACAGTGTGTAGAGTTCCCCTGACGCAGAACTTGTTGAGACTGTGTAAATTTTTAATCTTTGAGGCGATTCTATGTTTGGAATTCCGCTATCTAACTTATAGCAAAGAAAGCACACCCAAAGACAAATTTAACGCACCATCAAACAACTTAAGTCGTAACGGGAAGAAGAACACTGGCCCGAGCTTTGTTAGTTTACTGACACAGAGAGATAATTCATAATTTCCTGAACAGTGATGTGACTAGTTTTCTCACTGGACTTAAACCATACCTCACGGATAAAGTGTACCAGCACGCGTAAGAATTTTATTATCAGCGGCATAGTCAAATAGACCACACCATCCTCACCCCGGTATCAGAGACCGTGCCCTCCCATAGAAACTGTTATTAAGAAAAGAGACACAACTACAGATTCATTTTCCAGCGATTACGGGATCCTTTTATGTGCTGACCGCCTACCCGATAATCTGGGGCTAGAACTTGAACAAACACTCATACATTTAGTTGAGGTGTAACTGCTGTTGTGTTATTCTATGGAGTGCAAGATTTTTTCACAATCGGTAAGTGAGAGCAAGATGAGTGAAGGCCTTTGCTAGCGCGAGTATGAATGACAGGAAATTAATTCTTTTGTGTGACCATTTTGTTAACTTGCTTACCTGGTAACATATATCTTTTCTGTATACCCTACATTGTTCCTTTAAGTGGGATAGTTGATAATTTGTTAACTCTGTTTAAAACCACCTCCTTTCCATTTGCTTAGTAAAGGGAAGAACAGCTGGGAAGAACAGGTTTTTTTTTTCTATCACTTATACCTAACTTGGTAACACCTCTTTCAGAGTAATTAACTTTACTGTTAGGTTAACGTACCCGTGTTCCTGATATTATCTATCTCTGGACTGGGTTTGTCTTTGTCTAATGAGCGGGAAGGGCTTAGTCGATACCAATCTTCTTCACCCCCTCCCAAACTTGTTATTTGCATTTGTGTACTTATGATAATTTATGTAATATCTGATATTTTTAGTAATTGATGTTTAAAGTGAATAAAATCACCTAAACTCATTTAGTTCTGTGTGTTGGATATACCCAAAGCCCAACATTTCCCCTATTCGTTTAATATAGTTTGTATCAACGTCGTGTGTGTGTTTGAAAACACCGAATCGGTGAGCGCGCAGATGCGAGTCTGGAAAACTGGCAAATAATTGTTTGACCAGGAGAGTGAAAGAGAAGATTGAGAGACACGAGTTGTCGTAAATAAGTCTGTCTTTACTCTCCTCTAGCACGCTGTGAAGTAACTATTAAATCTCTACATTTTCTATCACTGAGCTTTCCATCATCATTTTCCACTCTAAACCGGACCACTATTTCTACGACTCTTTTCTCTCAAAATAAATTTCGACAATATTTGGGGCTCGTCCGGGATTGAAATTACTACGACAATTAAGTTTTGATTGTATTGGGGTCAAACCCGGTCGTCAAACTTAGTGGAGTTTTTGAACCCGGGACCTCTATCGCACTGGTAGAAATACACTCTGACTTTGTCAGAGGAGTTATTAAAGCGGCCATAATGGATGATCCGATCTACCCAGTTATCCTGGGATGTAGATATGTGTTCATTGGGAGACCTAAGGAGCCGATTGTGGCAGCGGTAACCACAAGAGGGCAAGCCAAGAAGGAGAGGGAGCCTGCGCCAAACTTGTTGCCGAATGAACTGAAGGAGGCGCAACAAAAGGACCCTACTCTGGCGCCCTGCTTTAAAAAAACTGCCCATGGCTAAGGACCCCAGACACAACGGAGACATCTTTTCTAAGGATGGTGTATTGTATCGTAGAACGGGCAACCCGGACACGGGGAATAACCAGCTCCTAGTACCGACGCAGTACAGAAACCAGATCTTAGAAATGGGGCACTCTCTTCCCTTTAGCGGACACATGGGACAAAACGCCACTATTCAGCGAATAAAAAACCACTATTGGTGGCCAGGAATGAACTCTGACATTGTCAGGTACGTGAAATCCTGCGCCCAGTGCCAACGGGTAGCACCCAAGCACTTGACACCCCCAGTACCTATGGGGCAAATGCCAATAGTAGGGACTCCATTTGAACGGGTTGCTGTCGACATTATTGGTCCTCTGGAAAAGACCAAAAGAAGGAACAGGTTCATCCTGACCTTAGTTGACACTTGCACTATGTGGGCCGAAGCCGTACCGCTACCATGCACTAATTCCAAGCATGTCGCAGAAGCCCTTGTGCAAATTTTTACACGGTTGGGATTCCCTCAACAAGTTTTGACGGACAATGGATCCCAATTCCGTAGCCTGTTAATGGAGGAGATCTTTAAGATCTTGAGGGCCAAACATATCCACACAAGTCCCTACCATCCGGCCGGAAATGGGCTCGTGGAACGTTTTAACGGTACCCTCACCATGATGTTACGTAAGCTGGGTCAGGAGAAACCGGAAGACTGGGACCAATATATATCGGCTGCCTTATTCGCCTACCGAGAGGTACCCCAAGCGTCTACGGGTTTTGCGCCAGCTACACTTTTATTTGGCAGACCTATTAAGGGGCCACTAGAAGCCTTACTTCGGTCCCTGACAGACCAGAAGGCTGACGAGACAGTCGTCTCTGCAAGCAAGTATGTATCTGAGCTTAAGGAAAGGCTAAAGCTAGGATGGGATCTAGCTACTACCAACCTTAAGAAAGCCCGCGCTAAAATTACTAAAAGATACAACAAAGCTGCAAAAGAGAGAGAACTACAACCAGGGGAGAAAGTCCTATTGCTACTTCCAACCGGAAGCAATAAACTTCGCATCGGATGGCAAGGACCGTTTACCGTCCTTAAAAAGATCTCACGTACCAACTACAAGATCTCCATCAAAGGAAAGGAGAAGGTCTTCCACATAAATCTGCTAAAGAAATATTTGGAAAGACCGGTGCCATCCTCCGAGCATCTCCTGGCTGTCGCCATAGCAACGGAAGACGAGGAAGATGATGATGGTTGCATGGAGTATCCACTGCAACCCACAGAATCCTTTAAAGATGTCAAGTTCGGCGACAATCTCTCACCAGAACAACAAACAGAAACTAGGGCTCTACTAAAACAGTACAGTGCAGTTTTAACGGATGTACCTGGTCGAACAAATCTCATTGAATTTGATATGAAATTAACAAACGAGACCCCTGTTCAAACCAGAGTTTACCCCATCCCGTACGCTAAAGCTGATGCACTTCGCGGAGAAATAGACAAGCTGCGTCAGGCAGGAATTATCAGTGAGTCTACATCTCCTTACAGCTCGAGCGTAGTGCTGTTGCAGAAGCCCAATAAGGAAGTTCGGCTGTGCATTGATTACAGGTTGCTAAACGCTGTAACGGAATTCCAGCCCGAACCTCTCCAAACTGTTTCTGAGTTGTTCACCAAGCTCAGCAAAGCTAAGATCTTCTCCAAGATTGACCTCAGTAAAGGTTATTATCAAATACCAGTCAAGGAGGAAATTAAACCTTTGTTAGCTTTCAGCACTAGTGAAGGACATTACACATTTAACGTGATGCCGTTCGGTTTGCATAATGCACCAGGAGTGTTCACCAGGATGATGAGGAAGCTTCTAGAACCTTTGCAAAGTCCCCATATCCATAATTTCATGGATGACATCTTAATTGCATCGGAAACCTATGAAGAACATATTGCTACGGTTGCTATGCTCCTCAGGAGACTACAGGAAACGGGTCTCACAGCCAGACCTAGCAAATGTCTCATCGGGTTTGAACAGTTAGACTTCCTGGGGCACACTATTTCTCACGGATGCAGTTGGCCTATTAAGAAGAACGTGGAGAAAATAGCTGCAGCAAAAAGACCCCGAACGAAGAAAAGACGTACGTTCCTTCATATCGCTATGTGCATACTATCAGAAGTACATCCAGAACTTCAACGGACTGACGGCACCTCTGACTGACCTCACAAAGAAAGGTTGTCCTGATAAGGTCATATGGGATCAAAAGTGCGAACACGCGTATAGCACTTTGAAAGGACAGTTGTCTGCATACCCCATTTTGAGGTTGCCTGACCTCAAGAAACCTTTTGTACTGAGAGTCGACGCGTCAGGTCAGGGCATCGGGTCAACACTGCTTCAAGCCGATGACAGTGACCTGAACATGCTATTTCCAGTTGCCTATGGCAGTCGGAAATTAAATAAAGCGGAACGGAACTACAGCGTAGTTGAAAGGGAATGTCTTGCTCTGATTGACGGTATCAGACGCCATCATGAGTTTCTTTATGGTACATCGTTCACGGTGCAAACAGACCACGCTCCGTTAGCATTTCTTGGTGCCAATAAAGAATTTAACGCTAGGATCATGCGTTGGGCCCTCCTTCTAAGCGTCTATTCTTTCAAAGTGGAATATATTCCGGGAAGACAGAATGTCGGGGCTGATTTTCTGAGTAGAAACTGGTCTACAGAGGAAGAAGAGCAAACTGAAGATACCACTCATCCTAAAATCACCAATCAGGTCACCTCCATTGTCAAAAATGAAAACATGAAAAATGGTTTCATGTCTAAAAGTGGGGACGATTGTGACGTACGTCTAGTTTGACTAGTGAATTTTCCCTGATATGATGGATGATTTAAAGGGACCTTTAGCTTTTCATAACATTAGAACCCCTGAACATTTGTTGTAACTTTTCGTTTGCCAGAACGCATTCCACCGGGACTCATGTAGGATACAGCGACGAGATCAAAGAGACAGACCGAGGGATCTTAAGGGAGACTATCGGCGCTATCAAAGACAGTAGTTTTCCCTGATACGAGACGCAGTTGCTTGCCGCTAATTTCGCGTCTCGGTGTCAATCGAGGAACCGAGCGAACGGGGGAAAGCGAAACGGGCAGCAGCGAGCGGATACGAAGACCAGGGGGCGGCTTTTTCTCTTGATTTGGCGGTCAGATCCCCAAAAGTTCGTGAGATCAAATAAGTTGTCAAGTTTATCATGTCCCACTCAACTTACATTCCATTTTAGCTAAATAGACCATGAAGAACTAGACACGTTATCACTCGCTGGCCAGACCTTTACAGAAGCACTAGCTTTATTGAAATCTTGTTATAGATTTTCCCCTGGATTTTATATATATTTGCAGTGATTTCTAATTCTGTGCAAAGCGGTAATATATATTGTGTAAAGTGATCAGTGGTCTAGCTCAGTCATTCTATTTAAAGGGATGCTGTGTTAATTTAAATCTATTTAATTAAACCATCTCAAGAGTTCCAGTTTTAAATATAATGATCTATCTATTATATTATTTCAAAAGATAATAGATGCTTAAATTAACTTTTAAAGTCGCGAAGGAATTTATAATTAATAAATTCAGTTAAGTCCTAGTTTTATAGATGTGTGTTTTTAACCACTAGAATTCGCGCAGTGTTTATTAAATACATAATTAAATACTCGAGCATATATATAATAGGCTTAACGGGAAATTCATCGCGCTTTAGAAGGTTATTTGTTTTCGGTATATTACATGTCTTTTTTTTTTTCTTTCATACAGAGTGATCGTAACCTGTGCGATCCCAGCATTAAGAAAGCAATAAAGAAATCAATCTAAGCAAAGCAAAGCATAAACAGTGTGTAGAGTTCCCCTGACGCAGAACTTGTTGAGACTGTGTAAATTTTTAATCTTTGAGGCGATTCTATGTTTGGAATTCCGCTATCTAACTTATAGCAAAGAAAGCACACCCAAAGACAAATTTAACGCACCATCAAACAACTTAAGTCGTAACGGGAAGAAGAACACTGGCCCGAGCTTTGTTAGTTTACTGACACAGAGAGATAATTCATAATTTCCTGAACAGTGATGTGACTAGTTTTCTCACTGGACTTAAACCATACCTCACGGATAAAGTGTACCAGCACGCGTAAGAATTTTATTATCAGCGGCATAGTCAAATAGACCACACCATCCTCACCCCGGTATCAGAGACCGTGCCCTCCCATAGAAACTGTTATTAAGAAAAGAGACACAACTACAGATTCATTTTCCAGCGATTACGGGATCCTTTTATGTGCTGACCGCCTACCCGATAATCTGGGGCTAGAACTTGAACAAACACTCATACATTTAGTTGAGGTGTAACTGCTGTTGTGTTATTCTATGGAGTGCAAGATTTTTTCACAATCGGTAAGTGAGAGCAAGATGAGTGAAGGCCTTTGCTAGCGCGAGTATGAATGACAGGAAATTAATTCTTTTGTGTGACCATTTTGTTAACTTGCTTACCTGGTAACATATATCTTTTCTGTATACCCTACATTGTTCCTTTAAGTGGGATAGTTGATAATTTGTTAACTCTGTTTAAAACCACCTCCTTTCCATTTGCTTAGTAAAGGGAAGAACAGCTGGGAAGAACAGGTTTTTTTTTTCTATCACTTAT
The DNA here is from genome assembly GCA_024509875.1 of Oreohelix idahoensis. Classification (NCBI taxonomy): domain Eukaryota; kingdom Metazoa; phylum Mollusca; class Gastropoda; order Stylommatophora; family Oreohelicidae; genus Oreohelix; species Oreohelix idahoensis. The sequence goes on from JAMPIV010004551.1 coordinate 20,029, forward strand.
ACCTAACTTGGTAACACCTCTTTCAGAGTAATTAACTTTACTGTTAGGTTAACGTACCCGTGTTCCTGATATTATCTATCTCTGGACTGGGTTTGTCTTTGTCTAATGAGCGGGAAGGGCTTAGTCGATACCAATCTTCTTCACCCCCTCCCAAACTTGTTATTTGCATTTGTGTACTTATGATAATTTATGTAATATCTGATATTTTTAGTAATTGATGTTTAAAGTGAATAAAATCACCTAAACTCATTTAGTTCTGTGTGTTGGATATACCCAAAGCCCAACATTTCCCCTATTCGTTTAATATAGTTTGTATCAACGTCGTGTGTGTGTTTGAAAACACCGAATCGGTGAGCGCGCAGATGCGAGTCTGGAAAACTGGCAAATAATTGTTTGACCAGGAGAGTGAAAGAGAAGATTGAGAGACACGAGTTGTCGTAAATAAGTCTGTCTTTACTCTCCTCCAGCACGCTGTGAAGTAACTATTAAATCTCTACATTTTCTATCACTGAGCTTTCCATCATCATTTTCCACTCTAAACCGGACCACTATTTCTACGACTCTTTTCTCTCAAAATAAATTTACGACAGATTCATGACCCACCAGTTCGGCTAACCTCGGCCTCTCCCGACTGGCTTTTTCGCCGAACACACGACATTAAATGCACTGCGAAATAACGCTGTGACATATATAATTGTAGTTGTACCAATACTTGAGGCCATGTTTTTACAAAAACAATAACATTTTGCCACGTTTTGGCGAGGCGCGTCCTGTTTAACATAGTCGGTTATATTAGGGTGCATGTCCAAATATAAAAAACCTTTACGTCTGGTAGTATCTATTGAGGCTCCATGTATGTGGCTTCACGGAAGAATATTTAGAACAGCATGAACAGCTGAAAAAAGTTAACGATGATGTCAAAAAAGAAACTTGTGCACACAGATAGTTTATTACTCATGTTAGAAAGAAACTATTCTTAGTTAGGGAAATTTCGGACCCAGTCCTTTCTTGGCGGCCTTTTTAAAAGCCCAGTGTCCCCAGAATTAAATGTTCACGGCAGTGATGACTTTTGTCAAGAAATTTAAGGCCGAGAGATATTATACAACTGTTTTTTCCACAATGTAGACTGAATTTTCATCACACTCCGCTGAAGTGATTCTATCAAGGTAGATTTTAATTGAGCTCAGTGTTTCTAAAGTCGATCACCTCAGATCCTGTGTTGCTGACTCCTGGCCTTAACGATCATATCTTTCTAGATCTCGACGTTCGATGTTTTGCATCAATTCTATAATTGATTTCTTCCCTTATAATTACGTCAGGGTACACATTATCTTTTCTCTGTGATTTTATCTACTTCTCTCTTCCTTTATTTTTGTATTGCTTTTGTGTGTTCCTTTTTTCACTACATGATTAATAATGGGCCACTATCATCTCCTTGTGAGACCGCAACTGAGATTCAAAGATGTGTGCAAGAGAGACATGTGGGCACTGAACATAAATCCAGCAGCCTGGGAGGATGAAGCTGTCGATCGTACAAAGTGGCGATGCTCTACACGGCACCACCTCAGATTGGGCGAAATGAAGCTCTCACGGCAAGCACAAGAGAGGAGAAAACGTCGAAAGGAGCACAGGCGAATAAGCAGCTGAGGGCTGTCACCTCTGGGGCCCATTCCCATAGTCAGTTATGACTACAGGATGTAACCTCTGGGGCCTATTGCCATAGTCAGTTATGACTGAAGGGCTGTCACTTCAGGGGCGCATTCCCATACTCAATTATGACTGAAGGGCTGTCACCCCAGGGGCCCATTCCTATAGTTATGACTGAATGGCTGCCACCTCAAGGGCCCGTTCCCATAGCCAGTTATGACTGAAGAGCTGTCACTTCAGGAGCGCATTCCCATAGTAAGTTATGACTGAAGGGGGTATGATGATTATTACAATTATCATCTTCTTATATTTATGATTATTTCTTTGCTTATTATCTCTTCCCACTCATTCATGAATTGTTACTAACTTTAGTCATTCATTTGATTCTTATTGTGACGTATAATGGAAAAAGAGCCTACGGTAATCTGACAGTCTTCGAAACCTCGTAACGCTCTATGATTTGCTCTATGGGTGATTTTTAAATTTACGGAGTGGAGGAGAGATCGCCTTGTCCCCGTCTGTGTGCATAGATATCGGATTAGCATTATATATATATATATATAGTTTCTTGGATTTCTTCGCAGACCTGATCACAAGGGTGTCAAGAGGTCTTTTTCTGATTAGTTCATTGTTACACCATCTAGAAGAAAATGTGGTGTGGTTTTTTTATATGATTTCGCTTGAGGTCCCCTGGTGTAATATATTTAATGACGACAGGCACAAGGGCCGAACACAATCTTACACTGTAACATCAAAGATGTGGCAAAGGCCAGGTTGGACGTTTGGACAACACATTTTTATTAACAGCTCGAAGCTTCAATTATTTCATAGAAGATATGCTCCTGGCATAATGGCATAAACTAGCCAGTCTCTAGCATCGATATACAGTCTGCTACAGACACAATGTCCTCGACATTTGTTCATGCAGATTTATTTAAAGTTCACAGCTCACTTGTTTCATACTCAGAATTCCATTCACACAATAATCTAGCATCGACCCACTGAGGTTTATGAGCGATCTAGAGGTCGAACACTTTAGGAATCTGTAGAAATTAACACATCTAGGAGCTCGACATTTCTGCGTCCGTCCACCTTGAAATACACACAGAAAAGGCCCAGAAGCATCTTTCACTTCTGCTAACTTTGGACCGGTCGACTTCTGGTAATCTGCCCCCAAAAGGCAATGACGTACTTCCGGGTAAACCATGGATACAGTACATCAACAATATGGTCCCTAATCGAACCTAATTTGATATCGACAGATATGTTATGAGTTTTAGTCATAACATTAATGTTGTCCCTTTTTCTTGGCTTGTGCGTCACCAATTTCATTGGTGAGCGATTATCTGCCATAGATACATGAGAAACATTTTAACTTATAATTTTAACTGGACTTACCAAACCCAGATATTTTTTCCAATTTTTACCAGCCCACTGGGATGTACAAAATAACATTATAGTTCCCGACTTCTGACAGTCGTATTCAAGCGGATTTATCCAGATTTTACGCAGTGCAGAATCGGAGCTCTAACATACAGTTGTCCGATAGGATTATCATTTATCACTGTAACATTTTTTAGCAACCAAATGTTGTATTTTTCTCTTTTGACTGTGAACCCCAAGAGCACACTCCTACATCAACTATAGGCGGTGACATTTAGTTCATCCAGGAAAAACCCACACCAGATTCGGCGTTCACCTCATTAGTCTTTGTTTTGTTAGAGGATGAACTGGGGCCAATTTGGGAAGTAAACCTGACTATATATATATATATATATATATATATATAAATATATATAAATATATATATATATAATATATGATATATATATATATATATATATATATATATATATATATATATATATAATATTTATATATATTCAGGGATAACTGTATTTCCAAAAGATATCACCAAGAGTAGGTAAGAGTGATTGAGTGGCCACTGTACGAAAGAGTGCGTGAGTATTTTTCTTTGTTTCAGGGAATATACCAACATTTGATTTGCTTAAACTTGTTTACAGGGTAGTATTTAGTAGAAACTTGGTTACTTTACTGTCTACTCTATAACATAGTGCTAACCTTCGACCTTTGGGTTATTAACTATTGGGTTCCTTTCTCCATAGGGGGAGGGCGCATTTATTATGCTATTTCATATGTATGCAAATCTGATTTTATTTGATTTTTCTTTAGAAAGTGGTGTTGTCAAGTTTAATGATAATAAAGAACAAAGAAACTTAACTTTGTGTGTTGGTCAGACCCATACCCAATTAACCGTAGTTTTTCACGTTCTGTGTGTCTTGTTGTCACATAGTTGTGTGTGTGTGTAGTTAAACTTATATTTATATGTATGAGGGGGGCAAGGTTGTCTTGTACTAAATTACAGTCGTATAGGTAGGCTGGAATAGAGAAACCTATTCATTCCAGAGACATATCTTTTCCCTTAAACTACCACCCGTGAAATCTATTTCTCACACCTTTTCTCACGTACCTGTCACCATCCACTCTACTCAGACGAGCAAAAGAATAACTCACAACCTATCTGTAGAACACTTATCATTCTTTTGTGAAACGACATCTCTATTTTTTTTCATTGATTTCATCTTTTTTCTCTTTTTTCTTTGTTTGTTTGTTGGCTGAATGCCCATGACTCACATCCATTAAACAACATTGTTTAGAATTAACCTTTCACAACTTTTGTTGTGATTAGGGAACAGGATTTATGGTAGATGATAGCTATCATTTTATAGAAAGCTGATTTTGCATGGTATCTTTCAATTTTTGTTGTATTTGTTATCTATGCTTATCTAAGTTGAGCGCCCGATTGACAGATTAGTTACAGCTTTTCTCTCTCGTGGCGAAGTTTACGGGTTCGGGGATGTCGCGAGAGGTAAAGATAATATGATGATGATATCCTAGACAAATAGATGTATCAGATGATACCAGGATAGTGCCAGATAAGAGACTGGTCTTACAGGAAATACCCCATTCTCTGAAAAGAGTAATGATGTATCGACATCAAAGGTATAATCACGCTGTACAGGTTCCTAGATGAGATGGTAACGTACTATCTTAGGTTCCTATGATGCCCCTCTCCAGACTAACCTTAGACTATGAATCTGCTAGGCGTAATTTACTACTTACTTACTTACTTACTTAGTCGTTCCCCTTCTACCGTGAGGTGTAGAGGTTTGGAAGAGAGAGAGCGCCAGACCATTCTATCAGCTGTCTTCTTCCTGGCCTGGTTCCATTCTAGTCCTCGGTCCTTCAAAGATTGTCTAATGTTGTCCTCCCAGCGGACTCTGGGTCGTCCTGGAGGTCTGGATCCCTGGCTCTTTGTTTCCCATGCTTGTCGTGGTAGCCGATCTTCTCCCATTCTGCAGACATGGCCAAACCATCTTAGTTGGGACTGTTCTATTTGGGTCTGCAGCGGATGGGATTTTAGGCCTTGACGGATCGTCTGGTTGCGGACCATGTCTCTTCTTGTTTCTTCAACCACTTTCCTCAGATACCTCATTTCTGAGGTTTGGATCTGGCTTTTGTGGGTTGTAGTCATTGCCCACGACTCGCATCCATATGTCAAGACTGGGACATAGGTGGAGCGGTATACAGCCATCTTCGTTTTCTTACCAACCTCTTTCTTGCTGAGGAAATCCACGATTTTATGGCCTGAAAAAGTCTCCCAGCTGCTGCTTTTCGAGTGGCCAACTCTTCTTTGATGCCTCCCTTTCGGTCTATAATAGCTCCGAGATATTTAAAGTGGTCGACCTGCTCCAGGACCTGTTCTCCCAAATTAATCTGATGTTTTCTTTCTTCTCGTGATATCACCATGGATTTTGTTTTAGAGCTGCTTATGACCATCCCTCTCTTCTCCAGCTCTTCCTTCCAGACTTGCAGGTTGGATTGGAGATGTGCCTCTGATTTAGCAATCAGGGCAACATCATCAGCAAATGCCAGCTCCGAAATATAGACCTGTCTCATCTTCCAGTACCCCACTGAATACTTTCTTGTTCTCTCCTTACATGCCTTGATGACATCGTCCATAAGGAGTATGAAGAGGTAAGGTGATAGGATATCACCTTGTCTTACACCAGTGGTGGTTCTGAACTCTTCTGACTTATGGTTTGCTGTCCTCACATAATTTCTGCAAGACTTGTAGAAGCTCTGTATAGCATGAATCAGAGGTGCTGGAATATTCTTCCTTGCCAAACAGTCCCCAAGTTTGCTCCAGGGGACCCTGTCAAACGCCTTTTCCAGATCTATGAAACAAAGATGGATCTCACTCTTATACTCAAGGGCCTTTTCACTTAGCTGTCTGAGTGTGAAGATTAGGTCTTGAGTACTTCGGTTTGCTCGGAATCCGCACTGGACCTCATCCAATTGTGGCTCAGCTAGGCGTCGGAGTCTCTGCTCTAGGATTCTAGAGTAGATTTTACCAGGGACACTGAGAAGGGATATGCCTCTATGGTTTCCACATTGTCGATTGTCACCCTTTTTGAAAATTGGTGTTATGATGGCAATCTCCCAATCCTTTGGTATGGTCTTGTTGCACCATGCTGCCTGTAGGACCTTTAAGAGTAATAGGTCGCCTGATGCTCCCATGTACTTCACCATTTCTGGTGTTATACCATCATGCCCTGCTGCTTTGCCCATCTTGATTTTCTCTAGTGCTGCCCTCAGTTCTTCCATCTTTATGTCATCTTCACCATCATTGGTTTTCTCTTCTGTGCTAGTGGTTATCATTTCTGATGCTTCATCATGCTCACCATCCAGGAGTTCTGAGAAATATTCTTTCCATCTTTCCATTACTTCCTTCGGGGCAGTAAGCAATTTGCCTTGCTTGTCCTTTATAAATTTGAGAGGGCATTGTTTTTCTTTCCTCATGTTCTTTAGGGTCTTATAGAACAATTTCTGGTTTTCTTGTGCATCTTTTTCTAGCTTTTCTCCAAATTCTTCCCAGGACTTCTGTTTTGCTGCTAGCACTTTGTTCTTTGCTTCTTTTCTGAGTGTCACATATTCTCTATATTTTTCCATTTGTCCTGTTGTGTTTTTAGCTCCTAAGTATTGTTTCCATGCCATTTTCTTCTCTCTTATTTTCTCTTTGACTTCCTCTGTCCACCAAGGTGTCCTCTTTCTCTGGTTCCCAAGTCGGACTTCACCGCATGCTTCTGCAGCAGCTGTCTTTATGATATCCTTGAATTTATTCCAGAGGGTTTCCAAGTCATCAGGTCGTTCTTCTGTGTTGCTCACTGCTGTAGCAATAAGCCCCTGATATCTGGTCTTAATTTCTGGCTCTCTCAGCTTGTAGGTCCTAATGCTCATTTCTCCTGCTCGTTTACTTGGTTTCTTGCGTGATGTTGGGCAGTTCCTAGGCTGCGCAACTCTTTCAGTTGTTCGTTTGATTGTTAGCAGGTAGTGATCACTTCCAATCTCTGGCCCCCTCCAGACTCTTGCATCTCGGACATATCTGAATGAGCTTCTCCGAACAATAGCATAGTCGATCACTGACTTCTCATTCTTGGTTGGTTCACATCTAGTGTATGCATGTATGCGCTTATGGGGGAACTTTGTGTTTGTAATGATCAGATTCTGCTCATTGCAGAATCTAAGGAGTCGCTTTCGATTGTCATTGAGAGTATCTTCTCCATATCTTCCGATAACTCCACCCCATCTAGCATGGTCATTTCCAACTCTGGCATTAAAATCTCCGAGCATAATAACTTCATCTAGGCAGTCATCCACTGTCCTTTGAAGCAGCTCGAAGAATTCCTCCTTGACCTCTGCTCTTTCATCCTCATTTGGCCCATACACTATGACCAGGTTGACTATGGGTTCTCCTTCTTTTAGTTTTACAACCATAATGCGCTCCGAGACAAAGTTCCATCCCTTGATACTATCTTTTTGATTTTGGGCCACAATGCAACCCACGCCCCCTTTAGCTCTTTCAGATATGGGTACACCACTGTAGAGCAACGTGTTGCCATCGAGATCCATGACTCCTTGTCCTTTTTTCTTCGTTTCCGTTATAGCCAGGATTTCTAGTTTTGCTTTCCTCATCTCTTCCACCAGCTCCTCTTCCTTCCCATTTATACTTCTTGTGTTCCAAGTTCCATAAGTCGTAGTCCGTAGTCCGTTCCAGTTCGTCGCCTTTAGAATCAGTCCGGTTTTCTCTCTTGTAGTTCGCGTAATCATGATTTAAAGCAAACAGGTGATTGGCCTGTTGTGCCTTTGCATGGTGGAGGGGCTGCCTCCTTACGGCCTCCATGTAGGCCGCCCTCCTCCTTTTTCATCCGGGCTTGCGTAATTTACTAACCAACAAGAACTATGAACCAAACTTAAATAATGCAACAAAAAAAAAAAAAAAAAACTGTTGGTACAATTTATAACTTATTTATATACAAGATCTTAACGCCGTCTAGGCCGGTCCCAGTGTAGTGGTGTTGATGGTATTGTATGATGGTGTTCTTACTACATGTAAATTGTATGAGGCCAGCTGTGAAGGCTCCTGAGATAAAATGTATTTGAGAATTGTCAGAAGGCCTTTCTTGCTACCACTACGACCTCACACTTACTTTTTTTTTTTCTTAATGAATGTGGCTACGTAAAGTGTCTAGGGTAATGATGTGTAATGTGGTGGGTTAGTTATAAATACACCCACAGACATTTAAGAAGACTAATAAGATTAACAAGTGTTAAAATACACTGAACTAACTCACGTGTATAAAGTTTTTGATATAATTATATTACATTTATTGGTTCTGGATCAAGTTTTATTTTGACCAGAACTTGTTTTAAAAGAAGGATTGAAAATTTATGAAAAAATATGCATGGAATGTTACATAATAAATGCAGGAGTGTACATATTTAAGTACTAGACTAGTTAGTTTTATTAAAAAAAGTTCGAGTAGTCATCTCTTTGGGAGGATATTTACTGTTTGTGCTGTTGGGGTGGCCTCCTCACACCTGTCTATATTGACTACACAATGTCCAGAAAATGGTGGGAATTTTTACGGGGATATTAGTCACTACCAATAGTTGGTGAATGTCCAGCAGACCAGAGGCTCACTCATCTTTTTGTAGCTCTGGTGCTGAAAACTTGCGGTCCCACCACTCCGTGCTGGCGGGCAATAATGGTGGTCTCTGTCACAAGAACTGCACAGATACACTCGAGTACAGTCACCCACCGAATAGACTCTGCTTTGTTGTCGATAGAAAACTCACAGCTCTGCAATCAAAGTATGGGCTATGTGTCAAAATCTATTCTATACCCACGTCTGGACACCACACTGACACAACAACCACATCATACAGACAGGTCAGATCTCTCTGACCAAACAGCACAGTTACCATGGTGGGTTTACATCCGATAGATCCTCCCAGACTATAGATTCTGAAAAATAATTATTAGTTGTCGGCCCTAAAAGAAGATAGGTAATCTGTTTCAACGCTTGATATATCTTGCATAATCCTTGCTGTAGTTTATGTACCTTGTTAGTCCCTAGACCCTGACTTGGGCGGGGGGTCTAGAGCAAAATCCCTACTTGTTTGTAATGCTAGATTTTGATATGGCAGTATCAAATCACTCGAACATGAAACAATATTCAAAATATATAAAGAAATAATTTCAATCTTACCAGATTATGAATAATTAACACAGAAGTGCTAGCAAAACTCAGCTGAGCTGCTGGCTATAGGATGGCGTCCCTAAATTTACTTCACTTGCTTTCATATGGGAAAACACCACACTTTAAAATCTGTGTCTAACACTGAACAATTATTGAAGAATGACCCCAAATGCGCTCTGAGCGCTAATGATATGCTTGTCTGTGGCCAATCACTGCCTAGTTGTACTTTAAATTTCAAATTTCTACACTAAAGTCATTTCAGTCATGCTTCAGTCAAGTATGGATGGTTATCTGTTAGTCTGTCCGTCTCTACTTGTGTTTCTAAAAAAAATGTGCTTGATTTTTGAAGCAACCTTTCTCTCCCCTTAAAATTTTGTCGTAAAAAGTTATATTTAGACACAGCTACCGCTCAAAAACCCTCTCCTCCATAATAAGTAACTTTGAACACTTGCGTCCCCAAGGTCGTGTTTTGGGTGCAAATAACGACACTTTTTATTCAAGGCAGTCTGTCGATGTTGTAAACTACACTGTCTTTTGTCATTATCTTCAATATTATCTATCCGTTTGTAAAATTAAGATCATATTATTTCATTGCTCAGAATAGGCCATCCGGCCAGCTAATTTTTATATTCCTAACATTAATATTAAGAAAAATTACTTTTTAAATTTTTGTAATTTTCCTACCATCCGCGTTCTGCCGCTCAATTCAAATCAAAATCTTAGTATCGCAAAAGCGTCCATTTCCGTACCTCGTGTCAATTTGGGGGACTTGAATTTTTACTTTCCTCCATCCCCCCCAATTGCGTCTCTTTAGCCTTGCTACGCAATCTTTCCAGTCATATTTTTTTTCTTTTTGATCCTCCGTTCCCCTCCTGTCTAGCAAGTCAAATTTATGGAGGGTGATGACCCGCGGTCTAGGCGATCATGTACATCAGCAGCCTACGCATTATGTTTTTATCCTTAAATGTTATCCTTGGGAGGAATTTCACCGTTGTATCTCTGTCAATTTCACTACACATCTCCCCACCTGAAAACATGCCTATGGCAAGTTCCAAAACCAGCGATACACATAGGTAAAATTACTCCTCGCGTCTGCCACTACTCTAATTTTGATCACAGGGGTGCCGACTGAGGAAATCTGCACCGACATTCAATTTGCCTGGGATATATTGGATACTGAACTGATAAGGTTGAAGCAATAAAGACCACCTCAGCAATCTTGCGTTTTCATGCTTAGCCTGAGACAAGAACACGAGAGGCTGATGATCCGTCTCCACCACAAAAGTCCTACCATACAGATAGATTTGAAACTTTTTTATTGCCCAGATTAATGCTAAACATTCTTTTTCGCTTGTGGAGTATCCTTGTTCCGCCTTATTCAATTTGCGGCTTGCATAAGCGACTGGTTTAAGTTCCCCATCAGGTGAAGATGATCTTTGCAACAAAGCCCCTCCAAGTCCTACATTACTTGCATCGGTTCTTAAGACAAAGTCCTGTGTCAAATCAGGCAGTTTGAGAATAGGCTTGCTAGTGAGTTTTTCTTTTAACTCTTGGAACGCTAGTTCACATTGTGCAGTCCAAATAATTTTATCTGGAAGTCCCTTGCGAGTCAGATCAGTCAGAGGAGCACAAATAGCGTTAAAATTCTTGATGTATTTCTGATAAAATCCGCATAACGACACGAATGATCGCACGTCCTTCTTTGTTTGCGGCCTAGGTGCTCTCTGCAGTTTTTCCAAGTTCTTAGGATCAGGGGTCATATTACCCTGATATACAGTGTGCCCCAAGAATTCCAACTCTTTGCATCCAATACAACATTTTGTTGGCCTAGCAGTTAAGTTCGCCTCCCGAAGTCTATCAAACAACATCTCCAGAGCTTCAATGTGTTCTTCAAATGTCTCTGTGGCGACGAGAATATCATCCATGAAATTTGTGATACATGGGTTATTCAGGGGGTCCAACAATTTTCGCATCATCCTTGAAAACACACTCGGAGCATTTTTCAGTCCGAATGGTAGCATATTGAATTCATAATGTCCATCCGAAGTGCTAAAAGCCAAATAAGGTCTCACTTCAGGCTTCACTGGGATCTGGTAATAGCCTTTACTAAGATCCACTTTTGAAAAGTATTTTGCCTTGTTCAGTCTGGCAAATAGCTGTTTTGTGTCTGGTAATGGATCCACTTGTCCTTCTGTGACAGCATTCAGTTTCCTGTAATCTATGCACAGTCTGTGTTCCCCAGACGGTTTCCTCAACAAAACGACACTAGAACTAAAAGATGATTCACTGTGCGAAATAATCCCCTCCTTCAATAAATAATCTATTTCTTCCTTTAATGCCTTCTCCTTCGCGAACGGAATAGAATAGGCTCTCATACAGATTGGGTTTGTGTCTACCAGTTTCATGTCATACTGTAGCAAATTTGTATGGCCTGGTTTATCTGTTAATACATCTGTATGTTCCTCCAGAACCTGTTGAACTCTCTCCCTCTGGTTTTTGTCAGGTGCTTACTGACTTTTACCTGTGCTGCGGTTTCACAAGGATGTAATGGGTATTCATGTGAGGTGAGTGGTTCCTTTTGCATCTGGGTTGCAATAGCTAAGGTCAATAAGGGGGTGCTTTCCTGGAGTGGTCTGTCCAGATACTTCTTTAACAGGTTTACATGATAAACTTTTTCCTTCCCCTTTTTGTCAATTTTATAGTTTGTTCTAGACACCTTCTCTAGAACCGTATATGGACCTTGCCAACCAATTTGTAATTTATTCTGGCTTCCGGGTAGTAAAAGCAGCACCTTCTCTCCGACTGCCAGTTCCCTGTCCTTTGCCTTCCTATTAAAATATGCTGCATGTTTCTTCCTGGCCTGTTTCAAATTATCATTTGCCAGTTTCCATCCAGCTTTCAAACGAGTGGTCAGTTCGTTCACGTATTGATACGATGAGGTAACAGTCTCTTCCGCCTTCTCATCTGTCCAGGTCCTTAATAGAGTTACATCTGGATCTTTAATTTACCATACTTATTTTTCATGGAACCCATCGGGTCCCGTCCCTTAGAAGCTCTATAATGAGGACTTTTCTTCCTAGAATCATCACTCACAAATCGACCACTACCAATTTTTCTCTGGGGTTTGTCTCCCCACTTAAGATTGTTTATGAGAGATCTTCGCTCTCTTATCTGTTCTTCCAGTTTATATAAGTCTGACCGAGGGATTGTCATCTTATCCTGGGTAAAATTTCTTCTTTGTACTCTTCGCATAGTGGCCATGTTACTCCATTCAAGTGAAGACTGGGTGTGAAAAGGGGGCTCCCATTCCACTTTGTCTACCCGAGTATAATTAGTTTTCCTTTCAGGCCTAAAGTTGCCCCGTGGCGGTTCTAGGTCCTGCACATATTTTCCCTTTGTGGGTGTTCCCTCATGAAATACGCCACATGCTTCTACAAAGTTTTCAACATCGACATTTACGTCGGGCCAATAGTATCTTCGAGCAATCTTTTGGCAGATGGTACCGACTTTCTCATGGTCACCATCTGTTCCAACATGTAAGCTCCTTATTAAGTTTGCCCTATATATCTTGGGAAGAACTAACTGTCCGTGACCAGTGGATCTAGTTCCTGTCTTCCTGTATAATAGTTTGTTCTTCATGAAATATTCCCCCTTGCTCGGAGGTGTGTGGCATTTGGGCAATTTTTTAAAACAGGGCTTGAGTGTCCTATCCTCAGCCTGCGCCTTCCTCATCTCCTCTGGATGAGCGTTTATAGGTTCACCTTCTTCCTCCTTCTTCTGTGACCTGGTCTGCACTGTCGCCATGATCACAGGTTTCTCGGGATTCCCCAAGAAAACGTATCTACACCCCAATATCAGAGGGTAGATTGGTTCATCTATCACTGCTGCTCTGATTTCTCCTTCCACATAGCGAGTTTTCACCGTTATCCTTGCGATGGGAAGTGTCATGAGTGGTATGTCCTTAGTCGCCCCTTGTATTTCCACTGTTTCTGTGGTATACTGACTTGGGTCCACTAGGCTAGACTTCACAACTGAATCATAATCCAAACCTGTATCATAAAGGCACCTTATGGTGACCCCATTACAAATAACATCCTCACAAACTGGGGGGTGATAAGGTTCCTGTTGTCCCTTAGGATTAACCTTTAATCTTTGCGTCCCCGACTTCATTGCAGCAATGTTTGAAGGTTTCCTTCTACAAAATTCGGTGTTATGGTTATCCTTCTTGCACCATCTTTTTCCTTGGTTCAACGGTTTTCTTTCATTGAACTTTTGGTCATTGAACTGTGAGTTTCTGTCGCGATAGTCATTTCTTGGCCGCTCAAAATTTGTCCTACCCTTATATCCCTGCTCTCTATTATCAAATTTATTAAATTGCTGTGGAGCTTTAAAATTGTCTATGTGCTTCTTCTTAGCACCACTTACCTCTGCCTGAGCTGCCTGATACCTCTCAGCAACATTTAAAATTTCCCCCAACTTCTCTGCACCTTGTTCCATGAGAAATTTTCTCATGTCTGGAGCCATGGACTCTCTCAATTGCTCAATCATGATCATTTCTTTAAGATCTTGGGTCTTCCCCAGAGCCGTCCATTTCTCCAAATAGGTTTCTAGTCTGGCAGAGAATTGGTGGTATGTCTCCCCAGACAACAGTTTGGCATTTCTAAATTTCTTACGATAAAATTCACCATTCTTCTCGTACCTTAATAACAAAGCCTGCTTTAACATGTCATAATTGTCTTGGTCTTCCCTGTTCATTTTGGCAAATACTTCATAAGAAGCACCCCTCAATCCCTGTGATAGCTTTAAACTCCACCTCTCTCTCTCTAACCCATATGTAGTAGCTAATAACTCAAAACGTCCCAGGTACCCCTCTATGTCATCGTCTTTTTCAACAAAATGGTCTAAATGAAACCCCATAGCTGAGTTTGAGGCTCCCATACTGGGCGTAGCATCTGAGGCAAAAGGGCTGGCACCATTTTCAGGGGCCGGGCCTTGTAATTCCAGCTCCATTAGTCGTAATTCGTGCTCCCTCTGCAACCTTCTATCTTCAGCCTCCCTTTCGGCCTTTTTATCTTCTGCCTCCCTTTCGGCCTTTTTATCTTCTGCCTCCCTTTGCTGTCGTTTTTCTTCTGCCTCCCTTTCGGCAGTCAGCCTTTTTTCTTCTGCCTCAATCTGCAGCCTCTTAATTTCTCTATCAGCCTCAATTTGTAACCTCTTCTCTTCAGCTACCTTTCTATCTTCCCTTTCAATATATTTATCACATTCAGTCGTTACGTATTGAATTAAAATTTGACCATCCATCCCCATCTCCTTCGCAGTGAGCACAGCAGCTGATCTAAACTTTGCTAGCTCAGCCATACTTTTCAGACAATATAATAATATACAAGCTAAGTACTTCTTATGACTATAATCTAACTAATTCTAACTAACCAGTTAACTAATTAATTATTACTGGCTGTGAAGATTCACCAACTTTTATCTGCAGGGACACTTTTAATTTTAAAGGAAATTTTACAATTTATTTCCCTACTTTTATTTCTCCCACCAGGAGATCCTAATATTACTGTTGGGCTAATTATCCCTGGACAAGACCCCAATTTATGTAGTGGTGTTGATGGTATTGTATGATGGTGTTCTTACTACATGTAAATTGTATGAGGCCAGCTGTGAAGGCTCCTGAGATAAAATGTATTTGAGAATTGTCAGAAGGCCTTTCTTGCTACCACTACGACCTCACACTTACTTTTTTTTTTTCTTAATGAATGTGGCTACGTAAAGTGTCTAGGGTAATGATGTGTAATGTGGTGGGTTAGTTATAAATACACCCACAGACATTTAAGAAGACTAATAAGATTAACAAGTGTTAAAATACACTGAACTAACTCACGTGTATAAAGTTTTTGATATAATTATATTACATTTATTGGTTCTGGATCAAGTTTTATTTTGACCAGAACTTGTTTTAAAAGAAGGATTGAAAATTTATGAAAAAATATGCATGGAATGTTACATAATAAATGCAGGAGTGTACATATTTAAGTACTAGACTAGTTAGTTTTATTAAAAAAAGTTCGAGTAGTCATCTCTTTGGGAGGATATTTACTGTTTGTGCTGTTGGGGTGGCCTCCTCACACCTGTCTATATTGACTACACAATGTCCAGAAAATGGTGGGAATTTTTACGGGGATATTAGTCACTACCAATAGTTGGTGAATGTCCAGCAGACCAGAGGCTCACTCATCTTTTTGTAGCTCTGGTGCTGAAAACTTGCGGTCCCACCTCTCCGTGCTGGCGGGCAATAATGGTGGTCTCTGTCACAAGAACTGCACAGATACACTCGAGTACAGTCACCCACCGAATAGACTCTGCTTTGTTGTCGATAGAAAACTCACAGCTCTGCAATCAAAGTATGGGCTATGTGTCAAAATCTATTCTATACCCACGTCTGGACACCACACTGACACAACAACCACATCATACAGACAGGTCAGATCTCTCTGACCAAACAGCACAGTTACCATGGTGGGTTTACATCCGATAGATCCTCCCAGACTATAGATTCTGAAAAATAATTATTAGTTGTCGGCCCTAAAAGAAGATAGGTAATCTGTTTCAACGCTTGATATATCTTGCATAATCCTTGCTGTAGTTTATGTACCTTGTTAGTCCCTAGACCCTGACTTGGGCGGGGGGTCTAGAGCAAAATCCCTACTTGTTTGTAATGCTAGATTTTGATATGGCAGTATCAAATCACTCGAACATGAAACAATATTCAAAATATATATAAAGAAATAATTTCAATCTTACCAGATTATGAATAATTAACACAGAAGTGCTAGCAAAACTCAGCTGAGCTGCTGGCTATAGGATGGCGTCCCTAAATTTACTTCACTTGCTTTCATATGGGAAAACACCACACTTTAAAATCTGTGTCTAACACTGAACAATTATTGAAGAATGACCCCAAATGCGCTCTGAGCGCTAATGATATGCTTGTCTGTGGCCAATCACTGCCTAGTTGTACTTTAAATTTCAAATTTCTACACTAAAGTCATTTCAGTCATGCTTCAGTCAAGTATGGATGGTTATCTGTTAGTCTGTCCGTCTCTACTTGTGTTTCTAAAAAAAATGTGCTTGATTTTTGAAGCAACCTTTCTCTCCCCTTAAAATTTTGTCGTAAAAAGTTATATTTAGACACAGCTACCGCTCAAAAACCCTCTCCTCCATAATAAGTAACTTTGAACACTTGCGTCCCCAAGGTCGTGTTTTGGGTGCAAATAACGACACTTTTTATTCAAGGCAGTCTGTCGATGTTGTAAACTACACTGTCTTTTGTCATTATCTTCAATATTATCTATCCGTTTGTAAAATTAAGATCATATTATTTCATTGCTCAGAATAGGCCATCCGGCCAGCTAATTTTTATATTCCTAACATTAATATTAAGAAAAATTACTTTTTAAATTTTTGTAATTTTCCTACCATCCGCGTTCTGCCGCTCAATTCAAATCAAAATCTTAGTATCGCAAAAGCGTCCATTTCCGTACCTCGTGTCAATTTGGGGGACTTGAATTTTTACTTTCCTCCATCCCCCCCAATTGCGTCTCTTTAGCCTTGCTACGCAATCTTTCCAGTCATATTTTTTTCTTTTTGATCCTCCGTTCCCCTCCTGTCTAGCAAGTCAAATTTATGGAGGGTGATGACCCGCGGTCTAGGCGATCATGTACATCAGCAGCCTACGCATTATGTTTTTATCCTTAAATGTTATCCTTGGGAGGAATTTCACCGTTGTATCTCTGTCAATTTCACTACACCCAGGCCCGGCTGAAAAAAGGGGAGGGCGGCCTGCATGGAGGCCGTAAGGAGACAGCCCCTCCACCATACAAAGGCACAACAGGCCAATCACCTGTTTGCTTTAAACTTTTGATTATGAGAACTACAAGAGAGAAAACCGGACTGATTCTAAAGGCGACGAAATGGAACGGAACCAGGCCAGGAGGAAGAGAGCGATAGGATAGTCTGGCGCTCTCTATTCCAAACCTCTACACCTCATGGCAGAAGGTGAACGACTAAGTAAGTACAAGATATTTCTTTGTTCTGCTGGATAATTTGTAAATAAATATAAGTAGTGTCACTTTCAATTATTTACATTTCATTTACAGTTACTTACTTACTTACTTCGTCGTTCCCCTTCTACCGTGAGGTGTAGAGGTATGGAAGAGAGACCGTCAGACTATCCTATTGGCTGTCTTCCTCCTGGCCTGGTTCCATTCTAGTCCTCGGTCTTTCAAAGATTGCCTAATGTTGTCCTCCCAGCGGACTCTGGGTCGTCCTGGGGGTCTGGATCCTTGGCTCTTTGTTTCACATGCTTGTCGTGGTAGCCGATCTTCTCCCATTCTGCAGACATGGCCAAACCATCTTAGTTGGGACTGTTTTACTTGGGTCTGCAGGGCGTGGGATTTTGGTTGCGGACCATGTCTCTTCTTGTTACTTCAACCACCTTCCTCAGATACCCCATTTCTGAGGTTTGGATCTGGCTTTTGTGGGTTGTAGTCATTGCCCATGACTCGCATCCATATGTCAAGACTGGATCATAGGTGGAGCGGTATACAGCCATCTTCGTTTTCTTACCAACCTCTCTCTCCTGCTGAGGAATCCTCGATTTATGGCCTGAAAAAGTCTCCCAGCTGCTGCTTTTCGAGTGGCCAACTCTTCTTTGATGCCTCACTTTCGGTCTATAATAGCTCGGAGGTATTTAAAGTGGTCGACCTGCTCCAGGACCTGTTCTCCCAGCTTAATCTGATGTCTTCTTTCTTCTCGTGATATCACCTTGGATTTTGCTTTAGAGCTGCTTATGACCATCCCTCTCTTCTCCAGCTCTTCCTTCCAGACTTGCAGGTTGGATTGGAGATGTGCCTCTGATTTCATTTGCAGTTACATGTAGCTGAATACAGTTCATATTCGTCTTTTTACTTGATCCTTTATGACAACTGTCTTTCCTCTGTGCTGAACTTGAACAATGGTAATATTATTATATTCCAAAGTATAAAGACTTTTACTATGTTTTTTAACCACAGACTTATGTTTCATCATTACTCTGTTCTTTTGTCGGTAATAAAATTGTAGGATTTATGTTCCATGTTCTTGGACTCTATATTCTTAAAGTTTTTAATTTCTTTGGTGTGGTACAATTTTGTAAAGTCAAGTAGCCCCAAACAAGGCTACTTATCTGCAATGAGTCTTTTAGACCTTTCCCAGCACTGTAACTGGACAGAATCCCACAGCTGCGGTTCTTCCAATTTTAAAGGTGACGCTGTTGAAGACTCTCTGACATTTCACAAGGGCTTTAAACAACACGAGCTCCCTCCAGCTTATTTAGGCTCGATAGAACTAGTAACTCTTCAATGCAGGATTTAACCCTCAATCTCATGCAGACCGGCTTTTAATGGTTCCACAGATTTTTTTCACCTGCAGATGGAAATGGAGTCTGGTAGTAGACGTTTTCGCTCGTGTCTGTGATTTGAATTTTGCGGCAACTTTTTTTTGGTGATACCTTCCGCTATTTATGTGTGTCGTGAGACATTCTATATACCCATATATAAATTAAAAGGTAAATGTAAAGCCTAACACATAAATTCAATAAAAGGAAAGAGAAATGGTTAAAGACCCGTGTCTTCCAATAGCGTACGCCTGTGTTAATAGAACGTCATGCTAATTGAACAATAAAAACCCCTGTTTTATGCTTCGTCTGTATATTCTCACGCTTTCACGTTGATAGTAAAGCCTACTGCATCAATACACGCTTTCTACAATAAAACGTGTACTGTATTTCTAAGAAAACCTTGAGCTAGGCACATTGCATAATGACCTAAATTAATACTTTCATTAATTTCATTTTTATACACTACGTTAACATAAACGAAAGGACAGATGGAATTAGGATAGAGAGAGGGAGGGCTGAAAGCAGGAACGCATGCGACACTAACACGCGTCTCGCGATAATTAATGCCACCCCAAGCGTAAGGCCAGAAGCACTAACTTTTTTTCAAATCGACAGTGATAAAAAACACTACCCATACGATAGTTAGGTTTAAAAACCTGTAAAATGCTTAAAAGGAAACATGATATTATACTGGTTTACGTTTGAAAGCCTGACAGTACAGCAGACACCCTAAAGTTTGGAAGTGAGGAGGTGGTAACAGCACGACTATCCTAGAAGAAAATACATATTTTGAACGCCGCCACTTAGCTCCCTTAAAACTTATATATTTGGGTTCCTTAGGACTTGCTGACAAAGAATATGTTAAGTGTTAAGCAAATAGTCTAGGAATTAACAAATGCTAGCCAAAAGAAAATAGTGAGGGTGTCGGACAACACCAAATCAGAATCGCACAGTGGCATGTTTTGAAACTACCATTGTACGGGAAATAGGCCACCATGTTAAATCCTATTTGATTGGCGGGAATGATATGTAAGGCTAAACACGATTAGTCGGACTATAAATACTAATTTTGGTTGTTAGGGGAAACGTGAGAAGGGTAAATTTTTTGAAAAGCTGTGTAAACATGGCCCGATTGGTTAGACCCGCTGATATAGTCAATGAGGAGCGTCTGCTCAGTGCCACATTTTGAAATAAACTTACTAAGAAACAGTGCGTTGAGAACCAGTGCATATTTTTCTAAATAAAAGCCTGGGACGGCGGCAGATCGGATTTTGTGCCATATTCATTGCCAGTCAACGTAATTGTGTATTATTTCCATGAATTGTGGTAAGCTTGACATATTTGATATCTTTTTAATGAAAATTGAATGTAAATTGATAATTTATGTCTGTATATGTGTGTGGTTCAGTAGCCAACATGAGGCAAAGCCTAAATATAGCTCCAACCTGAAACAGGAGGTGTTGGAGAAAAGTAAAACTGCATGGAATCGCCAAACAGTACGCTGACACCTATCTTATTGACTAGAAGGAAATAATGCTGGAATTGCAGAGGCGTAGTAACCATTAGGGAGGAGTATACTGGTGTAAATTGTTTCAGATGAAGCTAGTAGTTGGCCTGCCGCTCTGAACTCAGTGTTTGTTATGTGTTGTGCTCAGTGTGGAAATAGATTATAAATTAGTTCTGAAGTAGGAGGTACAACCTTCTTGTTTCAGGGACCGTGGTCCTAAAGTATTGAAGCAGCACCTGGTCTGAGTTTTGCTGAATCCAGAGGCTGACAGCATACACCTTGGTCCAGATAGCGACCAGTGAGGTGTCTCCAGAACACAGGGAAGCAATTGAGCAGAGGAGTCTTTTCCTGCAGCCATCACGAAAGATAAGCTTCTGTGGCCAGAGTAGCTCAACATTATGTGCCCACCTCTAAAATTGACATTATATTAAACACCGAGGGACAATAAATTGTTTCAAATGACAGGAACTGTGAACTTTTCCCCATACTATTTCCAAGATAATCAAACACTTGAAGTCATGATGACAAACAACAACCTAGCTTGAAAAACAAAACCAGTATTACCTCATAGTACTACTTCACAACTTACACACATAGGATAATATTAATAAATTACTTCAATACAAAGATTATACATATAAACTGTGTACATACTACTTGTAATTAACCTTGATTGTGATTCCTGGTTCACTGTGTAGTTGAATCAGGATATCTATTATTGATAGAAATTAATACATATATATATATATTTGAAACTTTACACTTGACTCAGTTAAGATAGTCTTATAGAGTGTTATATGTGTGTGAGTGTCACAGTGTCATAAAGTGTTGTGGAATAAAATAAATTGTTTATCTGTCTGTTGTTGTTGTGACTTACACTTCATCATTTTCATAACCCTAGACATTTAACGTAGTCATCACAATATTCCAGAATAATTCTGACTGAGGTATAAATGTGGTAGCAAGTAAGGTCATCTGTAATACACCACACTTATTAGATACAGATACCTTCACAGCTGATCTCAGTCAGTACACTAAGTCCCCTATAAAATTTATAACATCCCACTTTACCACAATGTGCCCGCGACAGTTATGTTAAATGGGCAAGTAGTTATATTGATTTTATTTTCAATCAAAGTTAATCCTTTATATGTTGCTGTTGTTCAAGTGCTACAGGCTTTCCGCCTGAGATGGAGATTCTTGACTTTTGCACATTTTTCTTCCCAGGTTCATTCTTCCCTTTAGGTTTAGTGATAAGCAAAACAGTCTCAACATGACAACGTATATCCAAAAGAAATACTGTAAAGTTCCAAAAACAGCAATGCAGTAAATTCAACCAGAAGTTTATTGATCGTCATTTGACAAGCACTTGTATTTTCACAATGATAAGATCGTTACTTACTTATAAACAAAATAGTGTAGAATCCAAAAGGAAAATATATCCAATAGAAGAAAAAAATAAACTGCTCTTGATAACCTCAAAAGACAAAGTTCACCTAACACTACAAACTGCCTAGCACAAATTTCTATCTAACTAATCTCCAAGACGAAACTCAAACCTGGCTTGCCTAACATAACACAATGAATATCTAGCAAATCTCTCAGCAAATCTCTGCCCTTTCTCGCATTTCTCCAACTTATATACAGTTACTTCTTTTTCCCGCCATTTTTCATACGTCTCGCTAATTTTACACACGACTCGCTAATGTTACACACGTCTCTCAGTTTTCGACATTTTGCACACGACATTCTGTTATTTCGACTTTTTTCACACTGGTGATCTTTTCCACCTTAACAATTGGATAAAAAAAACCCAAGATCACACAACATTCATTTCCCACTTTCCGCGCATAAAACCCATTCATTATTATTTTCTGGGACTGCCCTACATTTGCCCTCTCAGAGCAGTGACTGCCAACTGAACTTTAATGTCACTGCGTTTTGTGCGAAAACGCCTTGTCTGCTTTTTTTTATGGCTGTCATTTCTATATGTACCATTATAGCACGTATGAATGCTAGTGTAGTAATGTGGTCACATTTATACTCAGTTGTCTTCTGTACCAGAAAAAATCTAGGCCAAGCAGTCTCGAAAAAGTGTAAACAGTAGGCGTTCTGTGCTAGTGTGAAAAATCCGAGATCGTTCTCGTCGTTTCTTTATTTCTGAACCGATTTCCTTCATCTAAAGCTTATATTATTCTCAGGACTAAACTCTATCTATTGAAATATCTATCCTTTTCCTTGGTTTATCCGACTTTTCACTGGAGCAGCCTAAACAGGGATAAGCACAACATGGTTCATGCTCTGCCGTCTTAAAACCACAATAACATCTGCTCTACACCACATCCAGTGAACTAATAGGTCTCTGCCTAAAGCTAATGATCCCTATTATCGAATTAGTCCTTCCTTACCAATGTATACCGTTATTATTTGCACAGTGCCTTTCGAAAAACTGTCAACAACTACACTTTATCGTCTTTCTACTAAAAGGCCTTACTAATTATTAGCATTGCGTGACTCGAGCTGCCGTTTTTATTGGTGGCTTGACTTCTCGGAATTTCTGTACGGTGTAATGTTTTGAATGAAGGCCGAGATAGGATTCAGACTTCATCACAGGGGATCGGAACCTGGTTGAGACACGTTCCAGTTCTCGCAGCTGTTAACGGGTGCCGGACTGCTCTTGAGAAGGATGGAGCTAAAGATAGCGAGGAAGGGAACTAGTCACCACAACTGATACAAAAAGCTAGACTTACTATAGTGAAGTCTCTAACACTTCATTTTCCTACGGCAGTATCTATGATAGGACTATTTAAAAAAAACCTTCTGATTGATTATATCATTGTGTCTAAGTTGTTGATATATATGTGCGTGTGTGTGTTTTGGCGTTGTTACGGTTTCATTATTCCATAATTCAGATCTTACCTTGTGCTGGGAGAATACTACTGTAACAGTTTTCTTGATTTGTCTGCTGTACTATTTCAGCACTTTATTATGCTGCTTTATCTAACATTTTGTGTATATCTTTTTCGTTTTCTGCTATTAATACAGCTGTTACTTGTCTTCCGTCCACATTTTTTATCATTCATATACCTTTTCAATCAACTTTTTAATTTCTAGAATTTTGATGATTTTTTTGATGTAGGAAAACTGCCCAGTAGTAGATTCAATGATGCTCGAAAATAGTCTTTGAAGGCTCTGAAAATCTGTTTCTTCATGAATTTCATGATCACCCATGTGTTTTTTAGGTTTGTAAAATTTTTAAGAGCTCTAATGTTGACTTCCAGTTTAAAAAACTTTCAGTTTGGTTTCAAATGCGTTTATATATTTTTTAATGCCAAATACAAACGACAATTATTAGTTATCAATTTATTATGGATGGGGTGTAAAGAATTTTGGGACGGCACTACATGCTGCGTGCCAAAGGAAAATAGTGCCGCAGTTTCGTCACCCCTGGACTAGAGGGACACTGGACAAACATTCAACATTAGCTTATTATGTACAGTATATTTAGATCCCTTGTATATTTTCTAGAGTAGATTAACTAGCTTTCATTATCATGATCATCATAACATCACCATCGTCATCATCACATCATCATTATCCTCACAATCATCTTCATTTACCCTCATCATCATCATCATCATCATCATCATCATCATCATCATCATCATCATCATCATCATCATCATCATCATCATCATCATCATCATCATCATCATCATCATCATCATCATCATCATCATCATCATCATCATCATCACAACCATAATCATCATCACATCATTATCACCATAATCATAATCCCCATAATCATCATCACATCATCATCACATCATCATCACCATAATCACCATCACATCATCACCAAATCGTCGTCACCATAATCACCATCACATCATTATCACCATAATCATCATCACCATAATCATCATCACAATCATCATCACATCATCACCACCACAATAATAATCACATCATCATCATCACATCATCATCACCATAATAGACATCACATCATCATCACATGAACCATCATCAAATCATCATCACTATAATCATCATCACTTCATCATCACCACAATCGTCATCACATGATCATCACCACAATAATCATCACATCATCATCACCACAATCATCATCACATCATTATCGCCATAATCATCATCACATCAACAAAACATCATCAACACCACAATAATCATCTCATCCTCATCACCACAATCATCATCACATCAACATCACCACAATCATCATCACATCATCATCACCATAATCATCATCATATCATTATCGTCATAATCATCATCACATCATCAAAACATCATCATCACCACAATCATCCTCACAACATCATCACCACAGTCATCATCACATCATCACCACCACAATCATCATCACATCATCACCACATCATCATCACCACAATCATCACCACATCATTATCGCCATAATCGTCATAACATCATCAAAACATCATCATCACCATAATCATTATCATATCATCATCACCACAATCATCATCACATCATCATCACCACAATCATTATCATATAATCATCACCACAATCATCATCACATCATCATCACCACAATCATCATCACATCATCATCACCAAAATCACCATCACATCATCATCACCACAATTATCATCACATCATCATCACCACAATCATCATCACCACAATCACCATCACATCATCATCACCATAATCATCATCACCATTAAAAGTTGATTGAAAACAGCGGCGGAGGAGATCAATGCAGGGAATAAAGGAGAATCTCCATTTCCACTTGTGTTTGTCTGGTTATTCCCATCATACCATTTCCACTTGTGTTTGTCTGGTTATTCCCATCATACCATTTCCACTTGTGTTTGTCTGGTTATTCCCATCATACCATTTATTTCTATATTTCTATTCTACGCAAGCATCAATTTATAAATGATGTAGGTTCTGTGTTATCATTTTTGTTGTTCTCCATGTTTGAGAGCCATTCAATAAGACTGACTGGCACATTTACGTTCAAGATTCTGATTTTTGTATTGGAATTGACTCATCATGATCACATATATTTTACTGATGACGTTTATTTTATTGGTGACGTGTAATAATAATAATAATAATAGCCCAACCAATCATAACTGACTATTGGAATGCGCCACTGAAGTGACAGCTCTCAGCTGCTTATTTTGCTTGTGTTCCTTTCGACGCTGTCTCCTCTCTTCTGCTTGCCGCGAGAGCTTCTTTTCACCCAATCTGAGGTGGCGCCGTAGCGAGCATCGCCACTTGGTGCGATCGGCAGCTTCATCCCCCCAGATTGCTGGATTTACGTGCAGTGCCCACATGTCTCTCTTGCATACATCTTTGAACCTCAGCTGCGGTCGCTCAACTGTTCTTTTGCCATCTGCCATTTGTCCGTAGAAGACATCTTTCGGGATGCGACCATCTTCCATGCAGCGGACATGGTCAAGCCAGCGTAGTCTGCGTGTCTAAGTAGTGTATACATACTCTGAAGGCCAGCACGTGACAACACCTCGACATTTCTCACTCTGTCCTTTCATGATATACCAAGGATGTGGCGTCGACACCGTAGATGGAAGGTATTGAGTCTTCTTTCTTGCTTATCATAGGTTGTCCATGTCTCGCTGCCACATAGAAGTGTGCTGGTGACGCAGGCGTTATATTGATAACATGTATTTTACGATTTTAAGTATTTAAATGTCGTAATAAGTGTTACTTGAATAAAATGTTATTCATATTTATTAAAGACTTAGTGTTAAAGACTGACAGTTAATTAAGAAGTGTTTTTTAATGTTCGTCAACTTGTTGTCTATTTAATTGTCGTAATAATTATGTGACTCCATGTGTCAGAATTATAAAGTATTTATAATAAAAAGTGCTGCAATTTTTTACTATTACTGATGTTTGTTTTTGGCTGGCTGAGAATTAGACTACCTGTATAAATAATTATTAATTCTATTAACTCCATCTTTTAAAGGTACCATGCTATTTGGTGTGTGTTTACGTCTCTCCACAACTTCCTGCCACCATTACTTTTTATCAGTTCTGTAAAGGATTTCTTTCCATTCCATGATGTAAAACATTTCTCTTCGGCGTTCTTTATCTCATCTTCTTTTTCGTTATCGCCTCGTATTTCGGCTTTTCTCTTCTCATAAAAGTCAAAAACAGACAACAAACAGAGAAGATGCATATATACAAAACTAAAGAATGAACATGAAATCCAGACCTCAATGGCCTGCAGAAATTTTTCAAACAATTTAACGCTGAGGCAGAAACGCTAAAACACCATCGTTGAAATCGCAGTATGCTAACGCTAAGACAATGTTCGTCTCAGGTGTTGTCTTCTTCTTTGATCCTTAGCCGCCGACCGTCAAAGCAGTCAGTGGCCATCACGCCTAGTGGCGTCTTGTAGGGCAACAACAAATTGATTCCACTTTGCTCGGTCGGCGGCCATCCTTCGTACAGTGCCCCAACTCTGGTTCATTCTTTGCATCTCAGCCTCCACAGTCCTCCGCCAGGTTGGTTTTGGTCGGCCTCTCTTTCTATTTCCTTCAGGTGTCCAAAGCATAGCTGTTCTTGTGATGGCATCGGGGTCTCTTCTGAGGACATGGCCAACCCAGCTCCAGCGTCTGCCAGCTATGATGGTGTGCATGTCCTCTTGCTTGCTCCGAGTAAGTAGATCTTGGTTGGTGATGGTATTCGGCCAAAAGATTCGGTGAATTTTTCTTAGGCATGTTGTGTGAAAAGAGGACAATTTTCGACATTTCCTTCTCTGTAACTCTCCAGCATTCCGCACCATATAGAAGCACAGAAAGCACACAGCTCTGATATAATCTTAATTTTGTGCTTGTGCTGTATTGAGAGGAATTCCATATGTTGTTTATGCAAAAAAAGGTTGTTCTTGCCTTATTCATTCTGATGTTGATGTCTTTGCCTGCCCCGCCGTTTGGTGTTACTATGCTTCCTAGGTATGTGAAGGTGTCTGTCTGTTCCAGTTGCTGATTCCTTACTGATATGGGCTCAGGGTTGCTCACATTGAGCGTCAAGACCTCTGACTTCTTTAAATTGATGTTCAAGCCCACCTGCTGGCTAAACTTATTAAGTCTATCCGTTTTTTCCTGGATGTGTTGATGTAAATGTGCTTGTAGTGCAATGTCATCTGCATATTCCAGATCTTCCAATGTAGAATATGTAGTCCATCTTATTCCTCTTGGACTGCCCTCTGTTGTCTGGCGCATCACCCAGTCTATGACTGTTAAAAATAGAGTGGTTGATAAGGGGCATCCCTGTCGTACTCCTGTCTTCACCTCAAAGGTTAGGTTGCTCTGCCCAACACTACACGTAAAGTTGGCATAGAGGCTTTTTATGATTGACGCTATGCAGCTTGGAATTCCATAAGCCCTCAGTATTTTCCATAAACTGTCCCTATGTATGCTGTCAAAAGCCTTTTCAAAATCAACGAAATTAATGTACAGCTGTCTTTGCCATTCTGAGCACTGCTCTATAATGTTCCTGAGAGTGAATATATGATCTACACATCTTCTGTTCTTTCTGAATCCTGCTTGTTCTTTCTTCAGTTTGTGGTCTACTGCTTTTGAAATTCTCTGTATAATTATCCTGCCTAGTATTTTGCTGGGAACTGAGAGAAGAGTGATTCCTCTCCAATTATTGCAGTCTGCAAGATCTCCCTTCTTGGGAAATTTGACAATTATTCCTGTGTTCCACTCTGATGGTGTTTTCCCCGTTTTCCAGACTTGTGCAAATAGTGGTTCTAATAGTTCTGCTGCTAGCTCTGGGTCTGTCTTAAATAGCTCTGCATTCAAGTTATCATGGCCAGGAGCTTTTCCGTTCTTTAACCCTTTGATTGCTGTGATGATTTCTTCTTTTCGTGGAATGTCTGTATTGTGTTGTAGGAATGACTAAAAGGTACAGGGAATATAACCAAGAGAATTTAATTTAAAATCGAATTAAGTGGGTAGCATCCCTTGGCATATGTGTCTTGAATGTAAATTTTACGATGGATGGGTGTGGGGGAACAAAAAAACCGAACAAAGGTGATTCGTCTTACGAGGACAAACGACAAAGACAATTTTAGAAAGAGGTTTTGTGGGGAATAAATTATAGCTATATAAGCACGGGGTTTAGCGAACAGTTTTTTTTTTCTCGAGTTCTACACCGGTATTCGCTGAACACTGAGAATGTACGAACAGAGTTGGCGTAGTTGGTGAGTTCTGTTTAGCGCCAGCCCTTTTTAGGGCTTCATGCTAGCAGATGGATATTGTTAGTCCTTTTCAGGACTTAGTATCTATCAACGCTAGCAGTCCTTTTCGGGACTTAATATCTATCAACGCTGGTCCGGCTAGCAGTTCTTAAGTGGTTGCACTTACAGTTCACTACATTCGGTGTTCCCTGACCACTGAGGAGGTACGGGCAGCGTCGGCGTAGCTAGCAGTTCCTTTTAGCACAAGTCCTTTTTAGGGCTTTACTATGCTAGCAGATAGAAATGTTAGACCTTTTCAGGGCTACTTCATGCTACGTAACTTCATTGTTTTTTACATAGACAGGGGTGTCAGCCCTATGCTAAAACCCCCAACCTGGAGGAACAGGGTGTCTGCTTTAGTCTGACCCCTGCCCGCGCAAACCTGTCCAGCTTGGTAGAACCTTCCAGGAGTAAAACTCCCGCTGGCATAGCTCTGGGGGTAATCAGGGTACGCAAGCCGCCACACCTCGACAAGGTATTGACACCTGTGATGGCAGTTTTTACATCTAAGGACCACTTTTTCAACTACAAATGAGTTACGGACCACGACCTTATATGTAATATCTCAGTTCTATAAATTCTTAACTGTTTTTATTCAATATATGAATAGGCCTATATTCAATAACACAAGTTGTTAATTATTTGCCAGATGACAAGGAAATTGTAAGGTAATAGTAATGAAAAATAAATTATACATTCATTTTATTGGTTACATATACTGGTTACATACATATTGATTAAATACTATATACTCATACAATTCAATGGTTAAATTTACAAAATATTCAGTGGGAGCCTTGTGCTTGCATTTCGCTCACTAGATTTTCAATATTAGGGTTCATAGACGTTAAAGACAGTCTCAAAGATGTTCTACTTCCAAACGGTTTCTGTGTTTTGTTTTTATAGCAGTAAAAACGTAGGGAAGGTCAGAGCAAAATCAAAGCACGAAATACCAAATCGATAACGCAGCCGCGGACCACTACATAATGCGCCGCGGATCATAAGGGGTTCACGGACCACGGAGCACAGATGGAATGGAAGGTTGGCTATTTCTCAGTGTTTAAATGAAAACCACTCCTGGAACCCGGGTAGGTAATCCATGCATCACTTTCATTTCTTGCATAAATACCGATTATTTCCCGTATCATGCCGAAAGTAAATATTTATCCACGTTAGGACAAAACACAGTGTAAGAACCGCTTTAATTCCTGTTACCAAATGCAATCGTCTACGGCAAATTACTTGAGAAGATAGTGGCGAGACAATTAACGAGCCACGTTGAAAATGCACACATCCTCCCTGTCACCCTGGGCAGTTATAGACCAATAAAAGTAAATGGGGTAACGCTAGAACATTTGCGTACGATGTATATGAGGGTTTCCATGGTAAACTAAGACACGGTGGCTGTGGCAATTGACCTAGAGGATGCTTACAACAGTGTTGACTTTGCAACCTTGATGGACTGTGTAATAGGATGTGGTGTAAACCCATGGCTAACAAGGTGGATAGCACGTGCCTTAACTGAGAGAGCAGTTGCATTTCGCTTTGGAACATGGACATCAGAACCAATGCACATTTGCCCGGGACTACCCCAGGGTTCACCATTGTCACTGGTGCTGTTTAACATCTATAGGGCAAAGATAGCTACAATCCAACCAACAGGTTTGTGATGAACATTCACTTTTGCCGATGACTTGCTCATTTACAGGACTGGTTCAGATAGAAATGAAATGGTTAAAAACATACATGAGACTCTGCAGGCAATTTCTAAATAGTGTGACGAAACCAGCTCCAAGGTCAATCCCAACAAAGCCTGTGTGATTTGGTGCTCCTTGAATAACTCCATATTGAAAGCGGATCTTCCAGACATTACTCTCAGTGTACAGAAAATTGAAAGGCAGAACAAGTTGAAATACCTTGGAGTAACATTCGATCGTGGGCTATCATATAAGCACCATGTTGATCACATCATACAGAAGTGCAAGAGAGGTCTGGCAGATGGTCTTGTCTGTAATCGATTATGGCCTGGGAATCTTCACGCTGTCAATATCACAATGTGAACGACTGGAACGCATTCAAAACGAAAGGAAGCGTATAGTCTTGGGCTGTACGCGAGATACCCCTATTGTGATGATGTGGCACATGCTTAGATTGCTGTCAATTAGATCCTGATATACGATCGCCCAGGTAAAAGCGTATATGCATGTAATCACAGACAAAAGGCATCCCCTACATGGGAACATAGCTGACATCAAAGGAGCGAGAATAAAGAGGGGGATGTCATGGATGGCGCAGGCAGAGGAGACTATTAGACAGGTGACCCCAGTTGAAAATATATTCAAGGGAGAAGAGTGGAGTAAGTCAGATGAGAGCTGGATGAACTACCAGCAAGTCATCATCAGCCTTGATAGAGAGTGCAGAACTTGGGCCAATGGGACAGCAGAGTTGGAAATTGATCAGCTTATAAATTCTTATGATGGGGATGATGATGCCATTGTGTACACTGATGGGTCCGTAATCCGTGGTAATAAATCAGGGTAGGGCTTCTCTGCTAGAGTCAAGGACAGAACCGTCGCTGACAATAACGGGGCTTACACGATAACAACATCCAGCATGAGAATGGAGGTAGAGGCAGTTACTGTTGCCTTAAGATGGCTGTCGGTGACTTTGTCAACAAAGGCGGTTATTGTATCGGACTCACAATCCATGCTTCGAAAGGTCCAAAATGGATGGCTTCGACATGAATGGAAAACCTCCATAGAAGCATCGAATCTTCAAGAACTGATATGGATCTACTGTCCTGGTCATGCAGGGGTATGCGGCAATGAAAGAGCTGACAGACTAGCTTCAAGAGCACCCATAGCAGGTGAATTGAACATGAATAAGAGAGAAATACTGATCGCCTATTAGAGAATGACACTGCAATTGATAAATCATCAAGGCTAAGACTGCTGGTATTTGCCATCAAACGTAAGACCAGCAGAGATGACGTATGAGAGGAATCATCCGCCGTGTATACAACCAGTGCGCAACAGGAACAATTAGCATTCATACTCTTCGACATTTGCTGAGGGAGACTGAGCACCTATGGGTTTGCCCGGAGGCAATGACCCCGATTCTGATTAACATTAACATTAAAATTAACATTAACATTAAATGCACTGAAAAGGAGACAATATAATGTCTATAAATTCTATTGCATAGAACAAAATTGGATGGCTAATTATCATTAATAAATAATTCTTCAGATCTTTGAGCAAAAACATACACATGTTTTTTTCTTCTTCATACACTCTCAGACGTCCACTCTCAGACGTCCACTCTCAGACGTCCACTCTCAGACGTCTACTGGAATATTTTCTTCTTCGTACACTCTCAGACGTCTACTGGAATATTTTCTTCTTCCTACACTCTCAGACGTCCACTCTCAGACGTCCACTCTCAGACGTCCACTCTCAGACGTCTACTGGAATATTTTCTTCTTCGTACACTCTCAGACGTCCACTCTCAGACGTCCACTCTCAGACGTCCACTCTTAGACGTCTACTGGAATATTTTCTTCTTCGTACACTCTCAGACGTCCACTCTCAGACGTCCACTCTCAGACGTCCACTCTCAGACGTCCACTCTCAGACGTCCACTCTCAGGCGTACACTCTCAGACGTCTACTGGAATGTTCTCAAAGAAAGCAGTGGTCAGCTTGAGGCTATTTATATCTTCATAGCGTTTTTCCGAACACGGTACTGGTGACGTCCATATGTGCTTTCTGTGTTCTACATATGTTGGGCAACTTTGAAGCAGACGTTCAGCAGTCATTGTATCAGTGCTACAGTCACACACATCGATAGTTTCTATCTTCAGCTTGTTGAATAGATGATATCACAGTCTGTTGTGGCCCGTGCTGAGTCTGAAGAATATCACCCGCTCTCTTCTACAGAGCTGGCAAAATGCATTTTTTTTTTGGGTGTATCCTGTATGCTGTGCATCCCATTTGTTCTTGTATTTCGTTCTGATAAAGTTCTTTGCCTCTTCGAAAGTTATGCTTGTATCCGGCTGAGGTAGCTTTCCACATTCTTTAACCGGCCTGTCAACCGCTTCCTTGCCAGGGATGCTGCAATGAGATGCGATCTATTGTATCACAACCCTTGTGAATCATTAACGTTGTTTGTGAAGCACTGCTCTTAGGTTACCCAGGTCTGCATTATTCTGGCTCCTCAACGTTGCAACTGCTGACCGTGCCTCTGTGAAGAAAACAACTTATCTCTCGGTGATTTTTTCAGCAATTTGAACTCTGCTGCAGTTTTTAAGGCCTCTGCTCTTAAGTTACTTGACAATTTTCCTGTTGCCACTGACATATTTTTTGTGTACCAGTGCTAAGCTCAGAAGAACACCTCCACCTCCATCTTGTGTTGCATGAGTTATTGATCCATCTGCGTATACATGGGTCCAGGTGTTGCTTGAGTAATGTTTCTTTATGTGTTTTGTCGTAATGGCTTTGTCTACCTGTTGCAGTCTAGCTCTTCTTTCTTTCAATTCCAGGAATTTTTTCTTTCATTTCAGGAAAACGACGTTGTTTCCAAACTAGGAGCTTGTGTGAAGCGTAGATGGGTTTAATTGTTGATACCCCATTTATGGGAACTGGAAAAAATTTGAACACTCCCCTACATCCACTCCCAATATTTATAATTTACCGCCCTTTTCAACCACTTTTCTCAACCAAAGACGCTAACATTGAAAGCGAATTGGTGCCAATTATCTGTTGTTTGAGTGTCACCTCGAGTCAGTATGTTCCTTTACGCCCTTTACGGCACCACCGAGGCACCATTGTAGCTGATCCACTTACAGGAAGCTTCCATCATGCTCGTGCAGCAGTGTTTCGTGTAACCATGTGTTTTGCATGATGAGGTTTGCCAGTCCCATGTACAATCTTATGTAAGTCGCCTGAGGGTTCAGTTGTCCTATTTTTTTCTATAGAGACCCTTGGTAACTAAATGGCACAATGTTCTAACTGACAGCCGCTACAAAGTAAAAGCGTCTTGTAACTTATCTATCTGCTTCCATCATTTCGTGTATCAGTGTAAGAAACGGGAAATTTCCACGCCTATGCTTATTTCCTTTTCGAAACGATTGCTCATTCCAGGTCCTCTTGTACGTATAATGTTTTGTGTGTCATGGACTCCATTGATTGTCTGATGTAGGTTGTGGACTCCATTGATTGTCTGATGTAGGTTGTGGACTCCATTGATTGTCTGATGTAGGTTGTGGACTCCATTGATTGTCTGATGTAGGTTGTGGACTCCATTGATTGTCTGATGTAGGTTGTGGACACCTTTGATTTTTCAATGTAGGGTATGGACCCCTTTGATTGTCCCATGTAGGTTGTGGACCCATTTGATTGTACGATGTAGGCTGCAGACGCCTTTGATTGTCCGATGTAGGCTGCAGACGCCTTTGATTGTCCGATGTAGGCTGCAGACGCCTTTGATTGTCCGATGTAGGTTGTGAACAATTTTGTTTGTCCGATGAAGGTTATTTACACCTTCTTGGAAAAAAAAAATGTGCAAAAAAGTAATATTTAAGATTTTACATTTTAAATTGTACGTTATGTACATGGGCCCCTGGAATCCATTCATAGCAATCCCACGGGGCTCGTGGATTACTAATTAAAAAATCCTGTTTAAGTAGGAAAGAGCTAAACTTACGTCTAAGCTTAAGCTTTCTGACACTAATGAGTGGTGTTGCCTCAAGTCGCAGGGAAATATTAGATGTTTGTTGTATGCTGATAAATTCTTCTGAGAGCCAGACCACGTGTACTTGCCGTTGGCGGGAGACATGGGTACAACTAAATGTTTGCTGTTCATCTGTTGCTTGCTCGCGCTTAGATAAATATCCATTCCGACATTTTTGCTCCCCCCCCCCCCCCCCCCCCCCCCCCCGGGACATGCACCACACAAACTTCACACTTATTTCATTTTACGTTTCTGTCCACTGTTACAAACGTGCAAGAAGAAGACGGCGCTATAAGTGGTAAGATAACACCAACAGATGGACAGGGCAGTCTATCAAAGTGGTCCATCAAGACTATATACAAAAAATCGAGGAAGTTGAGGGGAACTGCGGTAAGACGTGGAGTACACGTATCTCTGCACCGTATCTCTGTTATCTCGTATCTCTATCCTATCTATTTCCCTACTCTTCCTTCACACCTTATATTACCGCTCTTCTCTTCTCATCTCCACTTTATTCACACCTGCCTCCACCACAAAATTCTTCCTAATGGATTCTCTTCCAATTTTCATCCATCTGCTGATACACTCAATCCTAGGGAACAACGTCTCCTACGACGAATTGAGACCAGATGTGGCTTTCAACGTATGCGCGTAGTGGCCGCCAGTCACTCCCGCCTTTTATCAGACCTCAGTGCCCAACAGACCCAACTTCTGCTTCACTTACGTTGTCTCACCTCCTACAACTTCCCTTTCTATTCTATGATACGCACCACTATCCACACACTGAACCTGCAGCTGCATGAATTCATTTCCACGTCCAAACACCATAAACTATCCCGTCTCATCCCTACCCCCAAAGCTACCCCTCCATCCTCCACTCCATCATGCACTCAGGTAGTCTGCATCCCCCCAGATCTACCCCTCTCTGAGGGAGAGCGCTCTGTTCTTAGTAAGGGCCTAAAATTTGTTCCTCTTCGTCCGACCCTAGACCAATACAATCTCCTCCAGGATGTTCATCGGTTTCACCGTCGCATGAGGCTGAAGTTCCATTTTAGAAAGGAAGACAGCACTCCGCAGTCTCAGGCTGAATCCGACATCTTCGCACGCTTTTCTGACTCTACTAAACCCCCCTTTACACCTAAACCTGGGGCCTTTCATGCCCTGGACCTGTATATCAAGAACACCATCCATGACATTCAGCAGCTCCGCCCTCGTAGATTGCATTATTCCAATCTCACTTCGGCAGAGTCCTGCGCTCTCTCCCTTCTTCGCCGTAGAGACGACATTGTCATCAAACCGGCTGACAAGGGAGGAGCCATTGTCGTCTGGCAGAAGGACTTATACCTAAGTGAAGGTAATAACCAGTTGACCAATGGCTCTTTTTACAGGCCCAGGACCAGCGATGCGACTGTCTCTAACAATCGCATTGTACACAACACTATTAAACAGCTCATCACTAGTAATGCTCTTCCTCCCGAAGCTTCTCGTCTTAGGATTCATGACAGCTCTTTGGGCAAGCCTGTATTCTACATGCTCCCCAAAATTCATAAGATTGAAAACCCTGGAAGACCTATTGTCTCAGCCTGTTCCTGTCCCACTGAACACATTTCTGACTTCCTCGATAGCATTTTCCAGCCTATCGTTGAGAAACTTCCCTCCTTTGTCAAAGACACTAATCATGCTCTTACAACTTTCTCCTCTATCCGACTCTCAGCAGTCCGCTCCTACCGTCTTTTCTTGTTAGACGTCTGTTCTCTGTACACTTCTATTCCCCACTCTGATGGTCTCCGAGCTCTTCGGTTTTTTCTTGACCAACGCACTTGCCCTTCTATATCCACTGTCACTCTTCTCCGTCTTGCTGAACTGGTCCTTCAACTGAATTCCTTTGAATTCAATGGTCAGTTTTTTGACCAAATTAGTGGTGTTGCCATGGGAACGAAGATGGGTCCTAGCTATGCCTGCCTGTTCATGGGCCATATGGAGCATCAGATATGGCAACAATATTCCGGTCCTTTCCCCGGGTTTTACCGCAGATATATCGATGATGGCATAGGTCTCACAGATATGTCTGAGACTGATTTATATCGCTTCATCGACTTTGTCAACCACTTTCACCCCACCATCAAGTTCACCTCCCTCGTCTCCACAGTATCTGTCAACTTCCTTGACATTACTATTTCTATCACGCCCTCCGGCCTTAATACCTCAGTATACTACAAGCCGACAGATGCCCACAGCTACCTCCTGTATACCTCTTCTCATCCTCGGGCCTGTCGTGACTCCCTTCCTTTTTCACAACTTCTCCGCCTCCGCCGTTTGTGCCAAGACGACGATGACTTCCACTTCCGAGCAAATGAGATGTTGGATTTCTTCCGTAGCAGACTTTATCCGGAACATGTTCTCACCTCTGCTCTCCAACGTGTGCTTCCCATCTCTCGTCAGGAGGCCCTCATACCTCACTATAAATCCACTTCAAATAGAGTCAAATTAATCTTGACCCATCACCCTCACAGCACTGCTGTCGAACAGATCCTTTTCCGCCACCTCCCTATCCTCCAAGCAGAGCCTGCGACCCAAGAAGTATTCGGTGAAGCACCTTTGGTGGCATATAGACGCGACAAGAACTTGAAGGATCTTCTTGTTCACACCCGTCTCCCAAAGGAGAATGCCACTCACTTTAGCACACTACCCTGTGGTCGGACACGATGCACCACGTGCAAGTATGTCATCTCAACCCAGAAGGTGTCCTTTCCTAAGGCTACGTACACCATCCCTAGTAGCTTCACGTGTGAATCGCGTAATGTCATTTATACGATCATATGTAAACGTTGCTGCAAAACCTATATTGGCCAAACAGGCAAACGACTTGGGGACAGATTCAGCCAGCACTTAAATGACATCTCTCAGCAAAAGTCCACACCAGTTGCCACACACTTCAATAGTCCTGACCACCAGGGTCCCATCGACATCCAGGTCACTGCGATCCGATCCTGCTCCTCTGACACTGCCAGCCGAGAACAGCTTGAGAACCGTCTTATCCACCGCATGGGGTGTCTAAAACCAGCCGGTCTCAACACTTTCCACACCTTTGTCTGAGGTCACCCTTTCCTCTCTTGCTCTATTTGGACTCTTTCCACTCTTATCCTATTCTTCTATTTTTATGCCATCCTCCATAATATGTATGGATGTACACGTTTTCTAATTTGTCTTGATTTTTTATTTCATATTCATTTATCTCCTACTTATTCTGTCCTCTTCTATTTCCAGTCCCCACTTTTATTATATTTGGGTAGTTTTTTGTTAAGTTTCGTTTTTTAGTTTTTAGTTTCTTAGTATGTATTGTGTACATCCGGGGTCAGAAGTCACTTCCTTTTCAGCCATGCTTCGCCTTCAGGGAAATACCTAGGTTTTATTTTTAGTTTTATTTATATTTATTTTTATTTTTATATTTCTTTAAGTTCTTATGTCTCTTATCTAGCCTTCACTTTCTGTCTTTTCCTGACGAAGGCCTTGTGGCCGTAACGTAGACTATTTTCTTTGTCTTTTGTCCTCGTAAGACGAATCACCTTTTTTCGATTTTTTTTCAAACCCATCCATCAAGACTAGAGGCAGAAGATGTTGGCGAGCCACTACAGGCGACCTTCGATGCGAAGATGACACCTGATGATGATTGCCGTGAAGCGTTGCGTTGAGCTGAAGGTTTTGTTGTTGAACCCATTGACTGGTGTGATCCCGAGCTGACGTAAGAGTAAGGTAAAGGATCCCGTTACACGCCCATTGAGGGATATTGGGAATATGGTGTTAGGCCCTGATACGTGTCGTATTGTTAAATATTCCGGAGATGTTCTCCGTGGCCAAGTAGACTCTAGGGGCAGTCACACAACACGAAATCAGCATAACTGCACTGAGCGGACAAACACCTCCTTCACGATTTTACAAATATGCATTTTTAATCAACTTGACAAAAAGCTCTATGGTAATAGATATAGTGGCCCAAAAGAAAAAGCAGTAATACATAGTAGTCCAGTCCGTTCCCTATCAAACGCTGGTCATTGGCAATCATTCAAACGTTATGTAATATAGTCCATTGGACATCTTTATGAATAGGCACACATTTCCTTACTAGAACAAGTATATTGATGTCCTGGTGATGGAATAATTCCGGAAAAACACAGAGTAATGCAGGAGCTCAAAACACATACGTCCGCTCACTTCCAAACACAAGCCGCATCTCTCTTGCAGACTATCACCTCACTTCTGCTTCAAATTGTTCACGTCTGCCAGTAAACCATATCGGCATGACGTCACTTCCTTTATAAATAAGTGACTCAGTATAAAATAAAGAAAAGAGGAGCTCTGTTGAGCTGCCTATTATATCGACATAATCGTTACGAATTTTAATCATATCATCATTCCCCCCCTCCCCCCCCCCCCGCGAAAATAATGGAAACAAAGTTTTCATTATTCCCGTGGTGTGAGTATAACATCACCAGAGTGAAATATGGTAACATCAAATTTCACTGTAAGTAAGAACTAGCATAGCGCCCAGGTTTCTGCCATAAGGTAGGCAATTTAACACTAAAAGTGTGGTCCATGGTTGTTAATGAACGAACGAACGAAATCTTTATTTCATCAGGGTAAAGAAATAGGCATAATTGCCTTTTTACATTTCTGCCCTGCAATACAATTTTCAGCGTTTTAAAAATTAAAATATGAACAACTTCAGACAGGATCAATTAATATTATCATCACAATCAGAAACTTAGCACACACAAGTACATTTACTCATAGTCATTCACTCACATAGAGAGGGGAGGGAGAGAGAGAGAGAGAGAGAGAGAGAGGGGAGAGAGAGAGAGGTCAAGCAATAAAACTACTTAATATAAAAAATTCAATTTAAAATGAAAATATTACAATGATAGTTAAATGCTCGTGGAAACGTTGAAATAACTGAAACAGAATTGTCGTTAAATGTGTGTACAAGATTTCATGACATGTGAATGCAGATGTCTTTTGAATGAGATGTAATTATCAGTTTTGACAGACTTGGGTAGGGAATTCCAAGCTAAACCACCTGCATTACTAAAACAACTTCGGAAGAGGTCAGTTCGAGGTTTTACAAGGTCCAAAAGTAGGTCGCCACGTATAAAATATGAGCAGTACTTATAGCGAAAGAACATTTGCAAGTATGAAGGCTTATGCCTTATAAAATTTGATGCACAAATAGATCTTGGAAGAAGAAGAATTTTTTAAGAGGAAGAACATTCAGCTGTGAAAATAAATGAGCACTGGGAATGTTATCATTCAGGCAAACAAGTCGTAGCGTCCTTTTATGTAGGGATTCTAGGCGTTTCAAAAACGACAAGCCACAGCGACTCCAGATATTTGAGCAATAAGAAAGGTGACTTTGAATATGTGCATAATAGAATATAAGTCTAGAGTGCGGACATAAAAAATGTTTGATGTTTGAGAGTTGAAACAATTTTTGTGAGATCTTGTTTGCAATGAAATAGACAGGTGACTTCCAGCTTAGAGACTGGTCGATGACCACACCCAACAGGCTGTGGTCCGTAACTTGCTTAATACGTTCTCCGTCTAGAGATAAAGATAACGTATTTGGTTGACAGTGCAGAATCTTTTGTCGGATTGAGATAATCAAAGATTGAGTTTTGTTTTTAATTAATGGACATACTATTAATAGTGCACCAATCTTGTACAATGTCCAGGTGATGCTGTAAAAGAGACTGATCAGTGTTAATGTCTGTGCCAGCTACTGTTACTGTGGTATCATCAGCAAACATAAGACAATCGTCATGTGGCAATGACAAGGGCAGGTCATTGATGAAGATGCTGAAGAGTAAGGGTCCTTGTATCGAGCCCTGCGGGACACCCATTGTAGTGGTGTACGATTTAGAGAGCACATTATTGTATAAGACTCGTTGTGTTCTGTTTTCAAGGAATGATTTTATTAATGTGATCACTTTTGGATGAAATTTGTACACCGCAAGCTTTTGTATCAGCAACGAGTGGTCAATTGTGTCAAATGCTTTGTAAAGGTTGATTAATAATACTCCCTTTATTTTTTCGCAGTTGATATTAGAATGCCAGATGTCGGTAATCTTAGTCAACAAGGATTGACAAGAGTGTTTGGGTCGAAATCCAGATTGGTTTTCTTGTATAAGATTGTAGCTGTTCAGTGAAGAAAGAATATGTTTATACATGTGTCGTTCAAGACGTTTAGTTATGACTGATAGTAGGGAAATCGGCCGGTAGTTTGTAACGATATTAATATTACCTTTTTTAGGTACTGGTACCACGAAGCCTGTTTTCAGTCGTTGAGGAAACACTTTCTTTGTGAGGCACAGATTGTAAATGTGAGAGAGTCGCATACAACAGGCTCTGCAATCTGAAGTATCCTCGAAGATATTCCATCTTCACCGCACGATTTCTTCTGAGGTAATGATTTAATTAAAATAGAGACCTCCGAGATTGACAGTAAAGGTAATTCAGGAAGGTGGGCTTCGTTTAACCTCGATTGAACGAAATCAAAAAGGGCAGTACAATTCAGTTGCTGATGATTTATCCCGGATGTTCGTGCGATCGACGAGAAGAACTGGCAAAATTCATCAGCATTAATGTTTGTCGCTTGCTTTCGGAGGTTATGCCGGCGTACATTTTGAGAAGGTTAATAGCGCTCCAGATTTTAGATGAGCTCCGGCCGTCGTCAATAATGGATCTGAGGTGCTGTCTTTTAGATTTTGTTAAAATGTACTGCGCTGAGTTTCTATATTTTCTATAGCTTGCATGGTCTCCAATCTTCTTGAAATAGTCTCGCTGTTGCCTAGTTTTCAGGTATTTCAAAGTTATTCATGGAGGCATAATTTTTGACTTGACACGTTTTATACGCACAGGAGCATATTTGTTAAGAACTGAAGAGAAAGCTGTCAGCCATATTTCTAGGGCTTCAGTCGGGTCAGATTCCCCCATGTTAATTTGTGAATTTCTTTATGTGGGAAAAGTGTTCCTCCAATGACCAGGTTGTTAATACTACAGAAACGTATTAATTTATCCCCATTTTCGTTTGCTGTTCCGCTGCCGCATTTCCCCATTACTCTTTCATTATATTTATTGTGTGTACCAGCTTTCGCATTGAGGTCTCCCATTACTATAATAAGATCATATCTAGGTGTGTCTTCCATTTCTTTCTGCAGTTGTTGATATAATTCATCCTTGACCTCTTCATCGCTGTCGTTCGTTGGTGCGCAGCATTGTATTATTGTAGTATTGGTGAATCTACCTCTCAATCTTAATCCTATCAGTCTGTTGCTGATGGGTTTCCATTCGTGTAATTTCCTTTCTATTCCTTTCTGTAGAATAATGGCTACACCTTCATTGTGCTGTCCATCCTCTTTTCCAGAGTAAAGTACTGTTTCTCCTGTTGCTGTTTTAACTTTTCCTGCCCCTGTCCATCTGCTCTCGCTTATCCCTAGAATGTGTAACCTATAGTTTCTCATTTCTGCCGTGATTTGTTTTAGTTTACCCGTCTCATTCATTGTCCTGACATTCCAAAATCCTATTCTTGTATCATGTTTTGCGGTCAGGACGTCCGTTCTCATGTCAGTGGCTTCCTTTCGGCTTTCACCACTGACAGTCATACGAGCCTCAGACTCCGGATGTCCGTCCCGCAGCAAAGTTTGTTATTCATGGTTGTTTCCGTAACTTCAATTTTTTTTTTTACATAGACAGGGATGTCAGCTCTATGCTAAAACCCCCAACCTGGAGGACCAGGGTGTCTGCTTTAGTCTGACCCCTGCCCGCGCAAACCTGTCCAGCTTGGTAGAACCTTCCAGGAGTAAAACTCCCGCTGGCATAGCTCTGGGGGTAATCAGGGTACGCAAACCGCCATACCTCGACAAGGTATTGACACCGGTGATGGCACAAGACGCCACTAGGCGTGATGGCCACTGACTGCTTCGACGGTCGGCGGCTAAGTATCAAAGAAGAAGAAGTCGGGACAGATACTCCATAGACATTATCAAAAGGTGTTGCTAAGAGATCAGACAAGAACTTGGAGCTATCAAAGTTCTTGAATATTCGTGCTTATACAACCTGGTGACAGAGTTTAGGAATTCGAACTCCCTTTTTGGTCCAGGTGCAACATATGGGTTAGTGATCGCTTAGACCACATACGGGAACGCAGACTTCGATGATGTGAGCAGTGTTAGTAACATACAGATGATCTATGCAGGTTGATGACTTGTCTGTGACACGGGTTGATAGCGATATCAACTGGTTCAGGTTGTACAGGGCATACAAATTATCCCAAGTAACGTTTCGCTTTAAGGCATCAATATTGAAGTCTCCCATTATTAATAGTTCCAAAGAAGTTATCCAGACTTTGTCCATCACGTCCGAGAACTGATCTAGCCATTCTATTCTGGCATCCAAATTGCGGTATATAAAGCCAATTAATATAGAGGTAGTGTGTGGGAGTCGGACTTCCAGCCACATGCATTCAACTTCAGGACATTCGAAATCAACGCATCTTATAGCTTTGATGCTTGTGTGCACATAGGCAGCCACACGAGTTTCAAACCTAATTGATGGATCCTGACGGAAAATTTCATAATTTGCAATTTGCTATTTTAAGACCATAGCCAATGTCTACTTCTGACAAATTCCTTTTTAACAGCAATGTGAGGTCGCCATAACTTATAGTACCAACATATTAAAAAGTGATGGTATCAATACATGCACTCACATACCTCACACCGTCCAATAACACCTATCAGTCAAGTCCAGTATCAGTTGACAAAAAGTTAACTTATTGATCAACAGCAATAATGCAAAGCATTATAGAATATACAAATTTGTAACAGCGTAAATAGGTGAAATTAGGCAGACAATCATATTAGTAAAGTGAATGAATGCAACATCATACGCTAAAAGATTAAAGTCATGTGTACATCTTAAGTACGTGTCATAAATAGTATATTGTGGTGTCAAATAAAAAAAAAAATGTTATCTTGAACATGACGAAGTTGTGTGTCCAACCAGGTAAGAATACACTGATGTAAGGTAAAAATTGCCAATAGTTGTGAGAACCATTAAAATGTTCAATCATATAATTAGTGTGAGTGTATTAATGCCTTGTGTCAAAGACAGAATCTCATCCAGTGAATTAAAATTAATCAACAGCTAATTAAAGCACTGTATTTAAAGTCACAATGTTATATTGTTGTCCATACTAGTGGAATAGTAACCAACTAAAGTCCAGCGAAAATATTTATAATCGAGCACAAAGTTTCTGTCCATGATTCTCTGCCATATTATCGTATGTTCCTTTATAAGTTCACGTTAAGAAACAATGTTTAATGTCCCACCAAATAGAGAATAATAATGGCACGATAGGATTGTTCTAGTTATGTACCTTTGTCCATGAGAAGCATCCTTGAATTAAGTCCCTTAATA
Organism: Oreohelix idahoensis; assembly: GCA_024509875.1. Taxonomy (NCBI): domain Eukaryota; kingdom Metazoa; phylum Mollusca; class Gastropoda; order Stylommatophora; family Oreohelicidae; genus Oreohelix; species Oreohelix idahoensis. The sequence goes on from JAMPIV010004551.1 coordinate 63,729, forward strand.
TTCATACGCCGTTCCAAAAATAGAATAAATTAAGTTTTTGCATTCAAAATATCCAAATGTCACATTATTCTTAGACCATCAATGAATGTGTGTGTTTTCGCACATAAACCGAGTATGTAAGCTGTTAATACGGTCCAAGACATCCATGTAATGAGCTGAGTAAAACGAGGTACAACTTGAAATTTGCGAAATCAGCATTCATCATCATCAGGTGCTGAGTGAACACGCTCAATACCTGTAAGCACTGTCAAAAGAGTCATTGCGATTTCCTTCAATTTTTGATGAAAAAATTGCGAAAGTCATCAGCCCTGTTATTCATCACAGGGTATTTTCAAATCCCATCTTTACATAAAAGTAATAAATCAGGAAATTCCTGTCAGCATAAGCATTGTCAGCAAAATATGTTCATATATCGCACACTGTTCATTGGTCAACATGTGGAGAAGTCAGTTGATAGGTTTGATGTAACTTCACAAGATGCTTGCATTTGCAGTGTTGTTAGCTAACAGTGAGTCTTTCACGCAACGTGATAACACATCCGCGACCAAGTTTTGACTGCCTTTGATGGCACGAATATCATATTCGTAGGGCTGGAGCGCAAGTGATGCTCTGGCAGCCTTCTCATTACGAAATTTTGCAGTCTTAAGATAGGACAAGGCCCTCTGATCTGTCTCCAAGACGAATTATAAATGCTGATAGGAAGGTTAAATTAGTGATTGCGTCTTTAAAACTGTCTGGGTCGTCCACGGGTCCTATGCCATAGTTGTGTAAGTGTCACGAGAATGACCTCGGCCAATAATGCACTTTTTTTTTTGGGGGGGGGGGGGGGGGGCAAAATTGGTTCAGCGTCCATTCACGATGTACTGTCACAGCAAGGCGATGGCGCCGTCTGGTTGTTCCTAGGTTTGATTCCCGGTAAGCCTATCACTTATATTTTCTTTTCTGTTGTCTAGTGTCATTCTTTATGTCCAACGAGTACCTGTTAATTACCTTTATTTATTGATTTTCTTAGTTATTTACTATCCACAGGACTCAGGTTTCCTTCATTATTTAAGTGGAGCTGGTGATATACTGACTTTCTTAGTTTCTTTTTTGGATGTGCAAATCTTCGTGTTATGTTTTGCATGAATTGACCACACGCATGAATGTTGGTTTTGAGTCTCTGTGCTCACTTAAAAAATCGTAAATACAAATATGTTTACTATCACATTTGAAAATAAAAAAACAAGAGGAATCTATTTATAACAGGTTTTGGTTGGGCTGGTAACCTCACCATGTAAAAGTAAATGCCACATAAACCATCACTACAAGCGCACGTGAATGCTTGACCTGAAGCCTACTGCGTCGTTGTCTCCATGCTCTGTTAGGCGCGACAAGAAGAAAGAAGAAGAATGTAAATAAAGACACACAGACAAACACACAAACATAAATATGAGAACACAATTTTATTTTTACACATGTTCATCACAGTTGTTTTTTATTTCCTTCCATCTTACCCATAAGTTCCCTGCGAAGCATAAGTCTTCATCTATTTCCCTCCTCCCCAGTCCTCCATGGGCATGCAATCTGTTCATTTATGTATTTTAATTTTAAATGTGGGAACATGAAAAAAAAACAGATGAGTAACCATATACAAACTGTGCAAGATTCTTCAATCTTTCTGTCCTTAATTAGTTATTACTAGATATTGACTTCTGCACTATAGATGAATTTATCACTGTGTTTAATAACATATTCCAACAACACAACAAGAAAACCATAACCATAGAATTTGTTATCACATAACAACATAACATAACATTATTTTGGTTTGGTTTGGTTTTAAGGACTATCTTCATTACACACGGACATCTCCATCAGTGCTCCATCAGTGCATACAAGGAAGATCTCAGCACAGTGCACGAACTCTGTAACACCATCGAGGATCCCGATGTGTGTATACAGGAATAACACATTCTATAAATATTGTTGTGGTGGGTACTTTTCCTAACTTTTAATCTTTGCCAGGACAGCGGCTTTATGGCCTACTCTTTACGATTTCCAACTGCCGAAGGAATTTTAACGTGCGCAACTTGCACACGGGACCTCCTTTTCGCCCTTATCCGAGAAGGCTAGGCATCCGATCTCACTACCCAGGAGATCGTGAAATTTCGATCAAATATATTCACTGTACGGGGAACCGAACCCGGTACCTTTAGAATTAGAAGCGGACGCCATACCTCTTAATCACTCCGACCCCCTAACAGAACATAACAACTTAACCCCATCTTCCAGCATCTACAGCGTCAATACACACAGACATCTGGTAACTATAATTTAAAAAAAAAACAGTTATAAATTGAGAAATAAATTAAATCAGTGAGTAGTTTAAAACAATTAATTCTATTATCTGAGCTACCAACATGAGAAAGAATAGGTAAGACGTCACTGAAAACTATCATCAAGAGAAAACTCACTGCAGACATCTGCAAAACTAAGTCAAAATTGATTTTTACTGATAACCTTCCTCAATCAGCATGGGCGGACACAGCAATAAAAGTATATAATAATATTAGATATAATTATATAATATAATACAATATATTGCAGTACAATACAATGCTAGTCTGGAATAGACTTCTGGTCCCATAAGCCGTGTTCAGCCATTTTAAAATAATACCAATACAAATATTCAAACCGATGTCTTGGGACACTAAGAGAGAACATCAGGCATGTCGTAAACGACGACTAATGGGCAGCTGTGCTAAGAGTTGACATCTTTATTATGTAAAATAAAAGGTAAAAGATCCCGTTACACGCCCATTGAGGCATATTGGGAATATGGTGTTAGACCCATATTTTCTTGACCGTCGGCACACTAGGGATGATGTGGTCAGCATCACGCCGGCCGATGTAAAATAAACTGCTACACAAATCCCCACTGTAGGGACATTTACTTTGAAGCAGGCTTCCAGGAAGGTTGGGTACTTAGAACCAAAATTACCTTCTCACATAAGATATTCATACGCACGTTTACTGTTGTCATGTATTCAAGTATCACCCCTTAGTTCCCAGTAAATGTATGCCAGATCCTCTTTTCTTTGCCATCCACGCAAAATGTCTTCTCTATCCATGTCAGTTTGTTTCCAGTTCTTCTCTCCATGCTTTTTTTTCAGTCTGACTCTACCTCTCTTGCCCGGGAGATTCCAACGATGTTATTGTCATTAGTTTCCGAAATGTATTCTACAGCCACGTTTTATCAAGTTATTCAAATTTCCACAGCGTCTCTGTTTTCTGTATTACTTCTATTGAGAGTTTTTATTCACACATTTTTACCCACTCGGAAAACATTTCCGAAGGTTACGTCGAAAATTTATATTATAGGAGCATTTGTTTGTCTCCGCTCTAGGCGACTCTGAACTGTTTAAGAGTACAGACAACCGAGCTCATCTATTTGATCACAAAATAGATGTTCTATGTTCTTAGGGAAAGCTTGCAGACGTTACCATAATGCAGTGTTTCCCAAACCAATGTTCTTCAGAACTCTAGGATTCCGCATTCATCCTCAGGGTTTCCTAACCAGTGTTCCTCTGAACCCTAGGTTTCCGAAACTCATAATCAGGAGTTCCGCGATAAATCGTGTAATAAATAAAAACTTTGAAATACCGCGAACAATTCCAAATACGTTTTTTATGATTAAATATGGTTATGTATGTCTATTATCGTTTTGTATTGTATAAATACCTATATTGTACATATACGAGGGGCGTTCAGAAAGTAATGCACCACATCGTTTTTCTCAGCCAATAATGAAGATAGAAGCATGAAATTTTGCACACTTCAAATATGGCATGTGCCAATTGTGTGCACTAAATTGCATTGCAACCGGCCAAATAATACGGCTGCCCTAAACCGTTGAAATGGAGTGTGTTAGCAACTTGCGTTATAAGCAGCGAATTGGGATATAATTTCTCGTTGCAGAGAAGGAAACTGTTGTGAACATTTACAAGCGTCTATGTGATAATGGAAGTTTTGCAGTCGACAGGAGTACAGTCAGTCGCTGGGTTCAGAGAATCAAAGAATCAGGAAGTGGAGATACGGAGCTGTTTGATCGGTCGCTCTGTGGACGTCCTGCCACAGCCACCAACGCAGAAATGTTGAAATGCACTGAGGGCATTATTCTTACTGATAGGCGAATCACTACTCAACAATTGGCCTTACAGCTGTCAGTCAGCATTGGTAGTGCAAATTCTGTTATAAAAACTCTCGGATTTTCTAAGGTTTGCGCAAGATGGGTTCCTCGATGTCTCACAAATGACCACCGATTGCAAAGGAAAGCAATTTCTTCTGAATTGTTGGAGCGTTTCAATGCTGATGGAGAGAACTTTTTGGCTAAGATCGTTACAGGTGACGAAACCTGGGCACATCATTTTGAACCTGACACAAAAAGACAGTCAATGGAGTGGCATCATCCGCAATCACCACGAAGAAAGAAATTCAAGACAATTCCTTCAGCTGGAAAGGTCATGATCACTGTTATGTGGGACATTGAAGGTGTGATTCTTGTTGATGTTATGCCAAAAGGAGAGACAATCAGTTCGCAAGCTTACATTAAGACATTGAAAAAACTCAATCAAAGTTTTCGCAGAGTTCGGCCGCAAAAGAATCTAGCAGACCTGCTTCTCCTTCACGACAATGCGCGACCTCACACAAGTCTGGCAACACGGGAAGCAATCACCAAATTGGGTTGGACTGTACAACCCCATCCATCCTATAGTCCCGATTTGGCACCCTCTGATTTTCATCTATTTGGTCCACTTAAAGATGCACTCCGTGGGACAAGGTTTAAAGATGATGAAGGAGTGATTCATGCAGCGAAGAAATGGCTACATGATCAAGACAAAATCTGGTACGGGCTAGGAATACATGCACTTGTTTCGCGATGGAATAAAGCCGTACAAGTTGATGGGGATTATGTTGAATAATAACGATGTTTACAGGACATATCCATGTATATTGTGTATAAATTTCATTCTTTTTGAATAAACAGCTCCTGAGAAAAACGATGTGGTGCATTACTTTCTGAACGCCCCTCGTAATAATTTAAACGTTTGTATAATAATGAACCCCCTTTCTATTTAATCAATTTAAAGAGACTGAAATTTATGTCCCAATAATAGTAAAACCAAAGATCTTATATTATATTTTTACGTTAACAAATAGTGCTTCCATTTCATCTGTCGCGCTTCTGTATTTTGTTGACATTTGTTCAATGCCTTTAACAATGCACGTTTCGAGACGCTTCTTTTTACGACGGGGTAAATATATACAATCAAAATCATCTTCATCATCACCACCACCACCCTTGTGACTAGTCAGTCTTTGATCGTTACATTTTCCTGTGCCATCCTGTATCTTTTTTGCCCTTTCCTTTCCATTTTCTCAACTGCTCATTGACGTTGTTTTCCCTGTCATAATTCAAGGTTTTCTGTTCACATCTTGTTCTAATTTGCCACTCCCTGACTTTTACCTGATCGTCCCACCTACTTTTGAAAGAACATTGACTTCTGCTTTTTGCAGAGCTAACTTGCCAAATTGACTTTTCGCTTATCGTCGTTCCAGACGGAGTAAGTCTACACTGAGCAACATCCTATTGTTAACCTAGACTTTTACTCTTGGAAGTTACACCAACCATATTCTTCACAGGTTCCAATATGAATGGACAGACAATTTTGGGAGATAAGTTGTCAGTTCACACATGACGTGTCGGAAGATGTCAGTCTGGTTAAAGATTAAGACACGGACAGTAAAATAACAAATGTGATTTTGGAGCAAGGAAGGCTACGTAATCACTTCCGCCCAGACCTTGTTGTGATAAATAATTACACGAAACTAACATCTTGAAAAATGTTATCAGTAATAGATCTATGAAGTAGTGAGTTGTAAACATGATAAATACCCATGGAAGTAGTAATTCATTATAAGGTAATAGAGTTTGAAAACAATATCTTATTATGTAATGTAGAATGTTCCACATGACAGGGACGGGAAATAAACCCCTGCCAATGTCAGACGCCTGGATGATGGATGATTTTGCATGAAAATGCTAAGATAGGTGGCTCCTGATTGGACCTTTCCTCGGTATAGCAGCCTGGGTATGTGCGTTAAAATATTTGTTATAACCTAGCGCCTTGTAAGACTATTTCATTTACTTCTAATTTTGTCAAGGAGAGATCACAGGCAGCCAAAATAGGCAGCCAAAATAAGAGCTCGTAACCAGAACACCCTATTGGACCGGTCCAGGATTAGGAATAGCTGCTAACATTAGAGAGCGTACAGCTCCTATAATAATACTGAAAGCCTAAGCCTTAGGACATTCCTCAAGTGGATATAGTAGAAGGATTCAGTACACTGTATCTTTATCTGTCTGAGTGATTACTGCATCTTAAACTAGTTGCCATAAATTACGCCCATTTTGTGAGTCAACCCGGTATATTACTTCGCCCGATATCGGGTAAGGTGTAATATGTACAATTGATCATTTTATATTTGCATTTTCACATGTATAATTCGCTCGTGGATGAACAGTGGCATATGAGGCTGGCAACATCATCACTGTAAATAACTTGACACATGAACCACCATGCAAGAGCTGGTGACTGCTTCGTGCGGACTTCCTCACAAGGAACCAACAACAGAAATGGCCCCAGACTCCAGAGAGTGCAGGGAGTGGATGATGATTTCACGGCGGAAGACAACAATTGCAATATATATATATATATATATGAATGAAAGCGCTTGTATAATAAATATGAACATCGTGAGGGGTGCCAGCTTGGTACCCAAAAAAAAAAAAAAAAAATACGTTGGAAAACACTACCATGATGCCTCTAGGTTTTACTCTTTCTTCTTATGGAGACATCAGGTGTCCAGTAATGTTTACAAATTTTGTTGGTAACTTTCGTCAATGCCACGATGTTAAAGTGTCCAGTACCCTCTCCCTTTGTCGTCCTCTATCTTTATTGATATACACGATGTTTCAAAATGATGTATACACACTTTGATTGCTCATAACTCAATTATCATTTGTGATAGAATCATGGCATTTTCACATTTAAAGTCACAAATGTTCAAAGTGTCGACGAGCTGCAACAAGACATTTTTCACAGCGATGAACAACTGACTGCCATTCTGTATTGTCACTAAATGAATAGTGAAACACACAGTATTAATTTGATGTCTCAGGTCCTTCACTGTGCGCTTTTTGAGATGAGCACAACCTTCCATAAAAATAAAAATAAACTTTACGAGTAATAATCTTATGGCAGTATTCATTTGTGTCTAGCATTATTCCGCTCTACTCTTGGAAGATAGCAAAATTGTATGTTGAGTTATTCGTGCGTTACATGCAGTCGATGTACGTATACATAATTTTGAAACACCCAGTATAACAAGGATTTATTTTTGTCCACTTTCTATGGAACAAAATGACTGGCGACCCTCTCTTTTCAACCCCGCTTGTGTGGCAATTATCTATAGCAAGCAAGATTGCATGGTGATTCGGTTATCGGCCATGACACAATAATCTAAGCATAATTCAATCGCTCCCGCCGCTAACTCGGCTGCCATTATTGAAAATGGCGGATGTCAGCACGAACTGATTGACATTTTCTCTGTTCGCGGCTTAGTTTGGAAGCGGGCGTGGAATTGAACAAGACATCTCTTGACCTCGAAGTTGAGCGATTTTGCTCCAGTATGCCCAGACGAAACCCGTGAATGAGAAAGAAATATGGTAGACTTTTGTAAAACGGACAAACAAATAATTTATCCTGCCTATAAATGACTATAGTTGAGACGATTTCTGGACGAGGTCGTTACTTTATCGCAGACATACATTGAGTCAGAAGGACGTGGTTCATTGGCAGAAATAGTATTGTCCAAGTATTTAACTTTTAATTGAACGAAGTTACATCTGGACTGGTTACAGCGAAGTCCACGTTAATCCAGGCACCGATATAATTATTCAAGTGCATGAAGATGACCTTCATCTGATCTAATAGGGACATTATTTCCGCAATCAAGTCAGAAAGTTGCCTGAGAGGAATGGGAGGATTGAAGTGGTTGGTTGGAATCAAAATTGTGGAACTGTTCACAGGAGCCGACCTGGTGCGGGTGGAACAGGAGATGAGAAAAACACGATTGCAATGGATGGGGCACTTCTTGGGGAAACTTACTAATAGATTCACTGGCTTCCTAGCTCGGTGGTCCATGGTTCGATCCCCAGTTGAGGTGGGACTTTTGAGACCGCAAACGGCTACGAGGTCGACCCAGCTTTGTGAATTGGGTACCAGAGCAACTCTGGGAATGTTAAGGCAGCCGGCGTAATGCTGACCACATCACCCCTAGTGTGCCGATGGTCAAGAAAATATGGGCCTAACATCATACCCCCATATGTCTCAATGGGCGTGTAACGGGATCCCACTAATAGCATTGCAATGTAGTCTTTATTCTGAGGTTCACTGGGTGAAAAAGATAGAAGTAGGCCGAAAGACGCATGGCGTAAGATAACTGGAGACAGACAAAAAACAAGATAAAAATATACACGGAAAAATGTTAAGAAGATGGTACAGGAAGGACGACCTGGCATAAATTCACTGAAGGCTTATGCTTATTTGGGAACTGAAAGAGCATGTATGGAATCTGCAACTGTCATTTATCGTCAAACAGCAGAGGGGTGCATTTTTGTCCTTGTTAATGCAAGCGGTGAAATAATTCTTCGAGTGTATGATGATACTCTTCATTGTCTAATAGTGACCAAAATTTCCTAAAAGAAATTTACAACACAGAAATCTGCAACAATTTATCGAAAAAGCAGCGGCAGCAGTCGTATTAGAAGTAGTGGTAGTTGTTGTTGTTGTTGTTGTTGTTGTAGCGGGGAGACTTTTTTTAGGCCATAAATCGAGGATTCCTTCTATTTCTTCTTTTCTTTGTCTACTTCTTCTCCTTCTTGTCCTTATTATTATTATCTTCTTCACATTATTACTATTATACTATTCTCCTTATTATTATTATCTTCTTCACATTATTACTATTATACTATTCTCCTTATTATTATTATCTTCTTCACATTATTACTATTATACTATTCTCCTTATTATTATCTTCTTCACATTATTACTATTATACTATTCTCCTTATTATTATTATCTTCTTCACATTATTACTATTATACTATTCTCATTATTATTATTATCTTCTTCACATTATTACTATTATACTATTCTCCTTATTATTATTATCTTCTTCACATTATTACTATTATACTATTCTCATTATTATTATTATCTTCTTCACATTATTACTATTATACTATTCTCCTTATTATTATTATCTTCTTCACATTATTACTATTATACTATTCTCCTTATTATTATTATCTTCTTCACATTATTACTATTATACTATTCTCCTTATTATTATTATCTTCTTCACATTATTACTATTATACTATTCTCCTTATTATTATTATCTTCTTCACATTATTACTATTATACTATTCTCCTTATTATTATTATTATCTTCTTCACATTATTACTATTATACTATTCTCCTTATTATTATTATCTTCTTCACATTATTACTATTATACTATTCTCCTTATTATTATTATCTTCTTCACATTATTACTATTATACTATTCTCCTCATTATTATTATCTTCTTCACATTATTACTATTATACTATTCTCCTTATTATTATTATCTTCTTCACATTATTACTATTATACTATTCTCCTTATTATTATCTTCTTCACATTATTACTATTATACTATTCTCCTTATTATTATTATCTTCTTCACATTATTACTATTATACTATTCTCCTCATTATTATTATCTTCTTCACATTATTACTATTATACTATTCTCCTTATTATTATTATCTTCATTTCACATTATTACTATTATACTATTCTCCTTATTATTATTATCTTCTTCACATTATTACTATTATACTATTCTCCTTATTATTATTATCTTCTTCACATTATTACTATTATACTATTCTCCTTATTATTATTATCTTATTATCTTCTTCACATTATTACTATTATACTATTCTCCTTATTATTATTATCTTCTTCACATTATTACTATTATACTATTCTCCTTATTATTATTATCTTCTTCACATTATTACTATTATACTATTCTCCTTATTATTATTATCTTCTTCACATTATTACTATTATACTATTCTCCTTATTATTATTATCTTCTTCACATTATTACTATTATACTATTCTCCTTATTATTATTATCTTCTTCACATTATTACTATATTATACTATTCTCCTTATTATTATTATCTTCTTTCACATTATTACCATTATACTATTCTCCTTATTATTATTTCTTTTCACATTATTACTATTATATTCTATTCTCCTTATTATTATTATCTTCTTCACTATTACTATTATACTATTCTCCTTATTATTATTATCTTCTTCACATTATTACTATTATACTATTCTCCTTATTATTATTATCTTCTTCACATTATTACTTATTATATCTATTATTCTCCTTATTATTATTATCTTTTTCACATTATTACTATTATACTATTCTCCTTATTATTATTATCTTCTTCACATTATTTTACTATTATACTATTCTCCTTATTATTATTATATTCTTCACATTATTACTATTATACTATTCTCCTTATTATTATTATTTCTTCACATTATTACTATTATACTATTCTCCTTATTATTATTATCTTCTCTTCACATTATTACTATTATACTATTCTCCTTATTATTATTATCTTCTTCACATTATTACTATATTACTATTCTCCTTATTATTATTATCTTCTTCACATTATTACTATTATATACTCTTTCTATTCTCCTTATTATTATTTCTTATTTTCTTTCACATTATTACATTTATACTATTCTCCTTATTATTATTATCTTCTTCACATTATTACTATTATACTATTCTCATTATTATTATTATCTTCTTTCACATTATTACTATTATACTATTCTCCTTATTATTATTATTATCTTCTTCACATTATTACTATTATACTATTCTCCTTATTATTATTATCTTCTTCACATTATTACTATTATACTATTCTCCTTATTATTATTATCTTCTTCACATTATTACTATTATACTATTCTCCTTATTATTATTATCTTCTTCACATTATTACTATTATACTATTCTCCTTATTATTATTATCTTCTTCACATTATTACTATTATACTATTCTCCTTATTATTATCTTCTTCACATTATTACTATTATACTATTCTCCTTATTATTATTATCTTCTTCACATTATTACTATTATACTATTCTCCTTATTATTATTATCTTCTTCTTCACATTATTACTATTATACTATTCTCCTTATTATTATCTTCTTCACATTATTACTATTATACTATTCTCATTATTATTATTATCTTCTTCACATTATTACTATTATACTATTCTCCTTATTATTATTATCTTCTTCACATTATTACTATTATACTATTCTCCTTATTATTATTATCTTCTTCACATTATTACTATTATACTATTCTCCTTATTATTATTATCTTCTTCACATTATTACTATTATACTATTCTCCTTATTATTATTATCTTCTTCACATTATTACTATTATACTATTCTCCTTATTATTATTATCTTCTTCACATTATTACTATTATACTATTCTCCTTATTATTATTATCTTCTTCACATTATTACTATTATACTATTCTCCTTATTATTATTATCTTCTTCACATTATTACTATTATACTATTCTCCTTATTATTATTATCTTCTTCACATTATTACTATTATACTATTCTCCTTATTATTATTATTATATTTTTCTTCGTCTCCTTTTTCTCCTTTTCTTCTTCTTATTAATATTATTACTAGTGACATTTAAAAATAATTAGCTAGAAGTGCGAGGTGATGGTGTGGTGTTTCACTATAGGTACAACATTTTAAGCAATTTGATGAAAACACAGCTTCCTCATTGTAAACAGATTATGATAGCGAATTCACTTCAGAGAATTGTCTCTGTTTTACTGCATTATTTCCAGAACCTAATTACTTCCCTTTATTAAACTTTGAGGACACGAAATGGCATTACCCCTAATACAGCGGCTTCATTTGCATAGTACCCCTCACCTAAATGCCAGCAGCAGATACGTTATTTCCCCGAGTCCCGGAATCTGCCTTGCAGGGGTCGGGCAAAAGGTCACGGCTGTCAGGGCGACGCAGAATTGACTATGACATGATGGATTGTCATCTTTAACCAAAGTAGTTTAGTCACAAAGTGGAGACTATTGGGACAAAGATTGTAATGATATCAATATTTGTTGTATTAATACAAAGTGTCCCAGTAGAAAGTGACATCTGACAGCAATAAATTTAGGGATTCGAAGAGGGAGAGGGAGTTATATCAAATCCCCAACTCATGCTTTGCAATGACTGTTCAACCAATCTAAAGTCCTCCCCCCGGCCGAAACAGGCCAAATATCCAAACTCTCGCCAATTATCACAACGCAAAATTGCATTCAAAAATCGTCCTCTTTTAGGGAGAACGATCTACTAAACTAGAAAGAAGAAGTTAAAGTGTATAAATCACACACAAAGATCGCACTCATAAACACATCAATACTGTTGTTGACCATTGTCCAAAACAAACCAAACGCTTATATAGCAGTGAACCTAGCTAACCACCAATTCAAGGTTCCTATCACCCCCCACGTGGATGGTCCAGGAACAAGGCTTCAACTGCAGTTCGGATGTATGATACGTAGGTATATCGGAAGACACATAAGCGGACTAAAAACCTGGATCCAGCAATGCGTATGCTGACAGTTAAAACTGCTGTTCGAAACATACGTTAGAGTAGATGATCGCACTTCCTTCTGTATACACCTATGGGGGTAACATAGTTTACGGTCCACAAACGTTTCGTGTCACTGCAAAACTGTCTTGTCGAAGTTACCCTAAATAAACAAGCAAACTGTACTGATATTTACCTTTCAACAAAATCCGTGGGGTGATCTTGTTGGCAGCTTGTATTAAACTGTTGTCGTAGCCATAAAAAACAGTGGTCGCAACACTTGGTTAAGACGATTTATAGAAGAAGTGCTGTAAATAATCAATCGCATACACACGTATGTTGCACGTAATTTTTGACGGTTAAAAATATCGTTATTATAAGCGTCGCCAATGGTAAATCCTGAGCTGTGATTCGTTGACATACGTTGCAGATGATCATTTTTGTATATTATTTTAGAAGCGTCGCACATGTTCGGTTCTAGCACTCGCTCAGTGTAGTTTAAATAAAACTAAATATATGTATGATATTTACCTTTAACGATTGTCAGCTAAAACTCTTGTTACATAAAAAACAAACAACTTGTTATTTTACATTTATGTACCAATGAGTAATCTTTCACGCTTTAGTTATGGAAAGCGCCCCATGTTAACTTTACCTTTTAATTTAACAGATTCTTGTACACTACGTATTAATACGCGTGGTTTTATGTTATTTTATGTAATCCCATAAAATACGCTAATACGCGAAACTAGTTTTAGTTCAGACGGGTGTGAACGTTGGGGGTATTATACGATTACTGCGGTTGTTTGGATCAGACAGGTAACATATCCCAAAAGGTCAAGTCACCATCATCATGTTACTTTTCGTTCCCCGTGGAGTATGGAGTTATCACTGTAGCTGCCCCCTCTCCCCCCCCCCCCCCCCCCCCCCCCCCCCCCCCCGCCCCCCCCCCCCCCCCCCCCCCCCCCCCCCCCCCCCCCCCCCCCCCACCCCCTTCTTTGACGGAAGTAAACCCATTCACTGCTCGTGCAGCGATTTCTGACAGGAAGTGTTTTATATAATGAGGTTCCTGGAAGGATCAGTAGTCCTTTTCATTCTTAGACTTCAAAGAGACACTTGGGAATACACGGGGCAAAAGGAAATATGTTTTCGGGTATTTGTCGTTATGACTCCTTATAAACCAGAAGCACCAGAATATAACAGCCCCATAAAGACAGTTATGAAAGTAACGCCACTGCTTTTTTCTCACTATCGCTCAATGAATTGATCATTCCTTTATCTTGTATCGATGTACCGTTTTGAAATGTGTCACAAAAATTGTGAGAAGTAGTTTAACTGAGTCATGGATACACAATTTTCGACATTTTAAATACCACTTGTTTGAGTGCCCGGCAGTCGATGATGTTAGGACAATGCTCCTTCCTCCGAGGCCATATAAGGAATACTTTATTTTCTCTTGGTGTGCTGGGGCGCAAGAATGAGTAATTATAGTCATTTTCATACTGTGGCCTTTCTCTTCTTATGTATGGACTGGTTCGTTTCTGCCATCTGGGTAGGGTATGCTGTAGTGTAACATAGCTGCGACTGATGTTGCTGCCTTTTTCTGCATAAGCCTTATAACTGTTTACTTTCCGTGTACTATGGTTATTTGTACTGCGATTTCGTGCATTATGTCCAGTGGGAGTGGTTGAGACAATTTGTGGATGGTCTCTATTGGTTTTGGTTTGTCTTATTGTTGACGTATCCACTTGCGCTACAACTGTGCCTCTTTTTTATAGTGGTAGTTTTTCCTGACATATTCAATATCATGATGGGGAAATCTCTGGACTTCGAGACTTCAGCGATTCCCTCTGTAATTTGCAACAATGGGTCATCAATAATGCTTTCTTCTGCTAGGGGCTGTACTTGAATTGATTGCCCTGGTGTTATGTACTCAGAATTTTTTACTCTGCCTTTTGCTATGACCAGGGAGTTTGGAGCCACCGTTATGGGAGCTGTAATCCTTACCAAAGACGCTATGTGGATATCGTCCTGGAGATCTATGTATGTATTGTTGACTTTGATTTTGTGGAGGTCATAGTATATTCGAACTTTGTGTTTGTTAAAAAAATCTCTCCCTAGGATAAGATTTCTAGACATTCCTTTAGTAATGACAAATGGGTGTTCAAAATTTGTTTCGCCTAAGGAAAATTTTAGCCATGCTGTCCCAACTGAATTTAGTCTTTGTCCCGTGACTGAAGCTAGGTGTGTTTTGGACGGTTGAAATCGTACTAAGTGTTGGATCCTCTTGAACAGCTGGAACCTAATAAGGCTGATGGATGCTCCTGTATCTACCAGTGCCCTATATTGTTGGCCCTGTATAGACATGATGCAGGAACTGGGGTCGGGATGTATTTTAGTTCCATCATGCAACATTTCTTCATATTGTATTTTACTGGATGGGCCCACTTGACAATTTCTGTTCTGTGTTGTTTCTTTTGTTTTGGACCAGTTTCTGTGATTGTTGCCCTCACTAACGGTCATGTTTAGTGAGTGGTGCTGCCGTTTCCCTGACGCATGAGGGGTTGAGGTGCGCCTCTGGTATACTGATTTCTGGTGTAATCACGTGGGGGTGGTGCGGGTTGTTGTGGTTGGTAACCTCCTCTTCTGGGTGGTGCGTGATTGTAATTTGCTCTACAGGACTTGTAACCATGTCCGAGCCTACCGCATGTAAAGCATCCGTTTGTACTGACATTATTGACGTCGTTTTGCCTCTGTGTGGGGGGTCTATAATTGCGGGGCCTATCATCTCGTTGTCGTGGGCGAGTCCATTGCCTCCTGGTATGGTCAACTTCCATAGGCTCATGCTCATCATAGTCCCTATATTCTGGTCGGGGTTCCCTACCTGCTCTTTGTTGGAACCTTCGGTGAAGATTTTCCTCCTGTATTGCTGCTTGGAT
This sequence comes from Oreohelix idahoensis, assembly GCA_024509875.1. Lineage (NCBI taxonomy): Eukaryota > Metazoa > Mollusca > Gastropoda > Stylommatophora > Oreohelicidae > Oreohelix > Oreohelix idahoensis. Next base: position 79,532 of record JAMPIV010004551.1, read on the forward strand.
TGTTTCAGCAATAGTCTTGGTGTCTTTTCTAATAAGATGCCTTCTGATATTTTCCGCTCTAAGGCCATCGGCAAATATCCCCACTAACTGTATTTCTACATCAGGTGTGGTGGGGATTTCTCCGCAAAATGCCTCTTCTGCCATATTGAGGAATCGATCTCCAAAAAGTTGTACCGATTCATCTCTTTCCTGTTTCATGCTTCTAAGGACTGACCAAGCATGCATTTTGTCTATGATTTCCCCATATCTCTGGGTGAGCTCTTTTTTTAGGGACTCGTAGGTTTCTGTGGGGTACTGCTGGGACCTCCTTCTTAAAAAATCAGTCACGTACGAATCAGAACCTAACAGAGCGATTTTCTTTTTCTCTTCATCTGTTGTTGCCTCTGCTAGTGCCGCAAATTTTTCCATGTCGGACAACCATCTTCTGAATTTTTTCTTGTTTCCATCGAACGGCTGAACAATGGATCTAACCTGTGTGAATTTCGCGTAGTTGTCATTTTTCTGTAGGGTTTCAGTAATTTGCCGTAGCGCTATTATTGTTGGTCCTTCCATATTTTGTCTGTCCTGGGGCTGCAGTGGTTGTGTATTTACGGGTTGGTTCTGTGGTTGTTGTTGTTGTTGTTCCACACCAAGCTGTTGAAAATTATGTAGTAAATCGTCCATGGTCTATTATCGCTAGTTATTTGCTTTATCAAAGAGAAGTGGTCACGGGCACCATATTACCATCATGTGGCAGTGCCGGTATATGCAGTATTTTCAGTTTACTTTACAGAGAGCAGATGTTTAACTGGCCTAATCACCAGAGATTTAGATTTCTCTCTTAAATTTGTGTTACCAGGTTCGATTTTCTTCTCTTAGGTGTTGATGTAGCGAATTTAATTGAAATGGATAGATTTCTTATCTAAATCTCAAAACTGTAGTAATTCACCTTTTCAACAGCGTTCGATTTCATGCCAAACTTTTAATATCTTTCAGCATGAAACTTAAAATTTCAACAAAGTCTGGAATTCAGAACATTTTTTACAATAATAAGCATAATAAAGTTCTATCATCTCATCAGATGCTTTCATCGATGCAAAAATCCCTTTTTGCATCTTTGTCTCATAGGCCTACTCAATTGTCAAATATGGCGATCCTTCTCATTCCACCGTGTTCCTTCCTTTAAGTCACTGTCTTATTTTAGGTTCGACGACATTTACCCATCTCTTCAGATTTGTCCTTGATTTCTTTATCATCATAAGCATTCCTTGAGTTAAATGCTTTCCAACACAAGAATATTTTCTACTCTACATGGTTTGAGGTGTAAGACTATTTTTTTTGCAAATTGACTCAAATCCTCGAACCTAGTTCTGCTGCGACTAGGGTTGGGAGCTCTATTCAAAATACATATTGAATGATTGTCACTACTTACGCCAGTAAGAAATATAAAACCACTCAATGTCCTGAAATACACATTTTATAATAAATGTTGAAGTTTGATTTCCTCAAACTAAGAAATATGTAGAGCTGGACCAGATACGACCTCTTGAGTTGCGCTCTTTCATTCTACTGCCAAATGCCGTCGTTGTTCCACTTTCCCCGGGGTAAATCTGAGCTATCCGATTGGTCAGGGGAAATCACCCAATTATTAGAAATGGCGTGTAGAAGCGACTCTACCCTAAATATGTGACACTATTTATTATTTTCTGTTTCTCATAAAATATAAAATTATGGGGTGGTCTGTGCTTCCTCTGTCTTGTAAGAATATAGTCTGTTTCCAAAGGAACAACTATGTACACGGCCACACAAACCATCAACTTGCTAACACATGCACATACATGGGCGACAGCCAAAATACCGCTGGACCAATGACAACAACAACATAAACAAATCGTGAAGTTTCAGTCAATCCGGATATCTTTACTACAAATCCTATATGAAAATTACAGAAATAAACACAGTCAAATAGGAGAAGCACATTTTACGTTCATTTTCATAGACTACAGACTTTCAACACACAAGCCGTATTTCTACGACGAAGTGCTATGCTTCTGAGAGCATCGTCAAATGTTGATGTTGAGACAAATGTGCCATTAGCAAGTGAAACAAATCTTAATACTCAACTTTTTCTCTTGGGTTCACGATTACGTTAAACACAAAGTTGATATTTTCAAATTTCGATTAACCGTAATGATAGGGGAAGGCCCATCAGGGAAGATGGAAAAGATTAACTAGAGATTTGAGCAAGAATAAAATAAACCATCAACGAAATTCAACAGCTGAAATAATACCTCTGTGTCATACAAAATTCGGATTTGAATTAAAAGTAAAAAACAAATAAATATAAAATGTTATGTGTGGCGACATTTTTTACATAATAAAAGTACAACTTACTTTCTAAGTCGTTCCTCCTCTACCGGAGGGGGGGGGGGGGGGGGGGAGGGATTTTGTTCTATTGGTTCCTTGTAATGGAACCAGCACGTAACTATCACCAGCTCTTGCCGTGTCGGTTTATGTGGCAAGTTATTATATATGATGAATTTGCCAGCCTTCTACGCAACTGTACATCAGTAAGTAATTCATTCATGTCAAATGCAAATAAAATTAATCAAATCTACATGTTACAACTTACCCCAGTAAATTGGGTGACTAATAATATATCCAGACTTTGTTGCACAAGATGGCCGTATTAAGTACTGCAGCTGTTTATGATGCAAACGTACCTCTGGGAGTTTGGTTCCAACTGTTGACATGTGAGGAAGGTTGCTCGGACATGGAGCGCTAAGTATTAACTCTGAAGTTCACAATGTTTTTAATTTTTACAGCTACTGCTAGTTCTTTTGTCTGTTCTCTAATTGAATCTATAGTTCTATGTATTCTGATTGTCTGTGATCTCCTGGCGAGGGTAAGAGATGGAGTGAGGAAATCTTCAAAATGCGCTAGGTTTTAAAGTTTAATTTTTGCCCACGTAGAGATGTCACCTTATGAGGTTCTGTTGGGTGAAATCCAATGACAATTTTAGTTTAGTTTAATTTCTAATTTCAAACTCAACCGCAAGGTTAGGAGTCTAATAAAGCTTGTTACAGAAATATTGGGTCGATCTCTTTCCTCTCTTTCAGTATTTAGTTACATTTTTTGAGTGCTTTTCTGTGGTTGGCACATTTTCTTTCTCTACTATCAAGCAGATATTTTGTACTTTCAAATCATCTTACATTCCTCTCAGTGACAAGTCGTCATGTATGTTTGTTTACCCGTTCATCCCTGCTGGAAAATGAGACGGATGAGATAATATTAACCGACAATCATGTTGGAAAATTTATGGTGTGCCCGACATCAGGCTACAGATTAGCACTAAAATCGCCCAGCGAATTTGTCTAATCGCTGATAAGGTGAATGTGCATTCCTCAAACAGATGGGTAAACGAAGAATTTTGTTTGCACAAGCGACGGGTAGTTAGATTACTTGTCTGCAGGACACATTTCTGGACAGACAAGAAAGACATAATCGTTTCCGGTATACCTTGTTACATTAATTTATGTGAAAGTAAAATGAAGTTATTTGTAAACACTGCTGAGAGAGGATCGGACGTTTTCATTCCATATTTGGGAGACATGACCTCTGCCGTAACGCAGACATTTTCATGTGGAAATAATTTGAATTACCCCCCAAAACACGCATGTTTGAAACGATTGGCAGACATTCGGAATGAAGGCACAACATCCCTTCCGATTGGAACCCTGCTTAACATCGTAACAAACAAATGCGGGGGAAGACAGGCAACATAACCTGACACTTTAGTGTCACGTAGGGTTTATATTCATTTAATTTCCTACAGCTCTTCCTATTCTTTCACCCAATTTCTCTCTTTAAGTATCTCTGTATTTCATTTTTCCTGTATATTTTTCATCCATTCGTTTTTGCGAATATTATTTTCATATAATTCGCAAACTTTACCTGTTTCTTTCTCAAAACTGAGAATCGCGCTAGGACGATATTACGTAGATGTCAGGGCTGCAGGGCGTCAGAAGGCGTGATAAGTCGGTTCGCTGAACACAGGACGTAGCAAATCGTCTACATTCTCACCGAGCGCGCGAGCTTCTTCTCGGCATAAGTCCCGGTGAGGTGTGATACTTTACATCTGCACCGGTCAGTATCCAGACATTTGTCTGGAAAATCCCAAACTGACACGGCGCTCACGGTGGGCCATGGTCAGCTGTAGTGTGAAAACTGCCCTGCAATGGAGTCAGGCTGTCTGGGATTTGAAACTGACACGCGTACATCGTGGTCAGTAGGTGACAGTTACGACACGCGTTAAGCGGACGTAAATGTTGGGAGTAGGGGAGATAATTTCGCTTGGCGAAATAAGTTTTGGCCCTTTGTCTGATTTTAAGATATTGGCCAAGTTTGAAACTTTAATTTCATTCTCGCTCATAGACTCACAGTAGATAGGTTGCTCGTAACAGAATAGCTGTTAGCGAAGATCTCAGTTTGTTTCGGCAATTTGTCGAACTTCTAGACTTCCAGAAATATTTTCAGCATTTTTATTCTTAAGTTGTGCGACTACCTGTAATTCCGTGGTTGAGGTAATTAATATGATAGATATATAGATTTTGTGAGTGTTAAAGTGTTTAATCGCTTAATTCATTTTAATCTATTTTCTTTAGCGCAGAAGAGAAATAAAGTGGTAGGTTATTATATTTTCTAGGGAAGCATTCAGTGGAAAGCAGAATAAAATTAATTTCTAGCTTATAACGGCAATGGTAGCTATTTATGAATTTAATTTAACTGCTAATACTCAGTCGAGTGTATTTTTCTAAACTAACGTATAAACTCTAGAATCGAGCCTCATGAATGGTGACGGAATACGCACGTGTTCCTAATTCATTAGGATTGCTGATTTTTAATTATAACTTACGTCACGGGAAGTTTAAATGATAAGCAAAGCTCTCTGCTTGCAAGTTTAAATGTAAGTTATAACCAGTTCAGATTCTGTTTATTATATTATATGTGTTATTTTTCCTCCACACAGTGAAAGTTTTGGGGTGACCCTAACTTTACCAGCACCTAGTAGTAGTTTCCATACTTGTGAAGAAATAGACAGTCCTTATTTTGAACCACGTGGGTTTTCTCAAGTAACACTGATCTGACGGTGCAAGTTAGACAGAAATACTAATATCCCAATAACGGGTTTTCAAAGACTGTAATGATAAATACTGGACCTTGGAGCCAGCACTTAATTTCTTCTAGAAAACTCTACGTAATTTTTCTGCCTGGTGGCGCGAGATACTTCAAGTATTAACTAACATTTCCCGACTATATCTATATATATTATTTGTGGACAAATCTGTGGTGTGACTAAAGTGAATCCTATACTGAGGGAAGGCACCGACCTGACATTCATCATTTCTAGAAACCTACGCTATTGACACTGTGCTCTGCTAACTCCCGCGCCTGGAATAATTGTTAGGTGACTTAATCAGACATTTGAACAAATTTGCACACCCAAGTAGTCGTTCCCGGAGACTCCGAGTTAAATACGTCTTTTGGAACTGGGGACTTCTTGGCAGAAGACTGCATTTTTTTTGAGTCTGTGTAAAGATCTAAAATCAGTGTGTTCCAAGAGGCAGCGAGCAAAGTCGTGAGTACCTGAATGAGAAGCCATGGCGGAATGAATGAGTGTACGCTGGTCTGAGTGATATTTTCACTATTATATCTTTGACACCCTGTTGCTGTCCTAATTTTTTTTTTCAATCTGCATAATTTGTTGCTAAGGCTAGAGTTCTTGTGTTTTTGTCTTAGGTTAAATCAGATTTTTTTCAAACTCTGTGCATATAATTACGAGATAAAACAAAGAAAAACTCTTAGACTCAAACCCTATGTATCTGTGACTCGGGCGCCATCATCTGTTCTCTTAACGGGGCCGGGCTAAACCTAGAGTTAACACCATAACGGGGCTATCATCCTTGCAACATTTCCTTGATTTTTTATGACTATGTGTATATGTATTTTCCTTGATGTACTTTCTTTGATGTTGTGAGCCGATTTTTCCTGATATTAAAATCGCTCTTGAACTTAATAATCGTGTTTGGTCAGCTCGTTCTAGATAATATATATATCATTGTTATAGTTTTCCCACGTCTGTGTGTTTACCTGTCGTCACGTGTATGTGCGTGCCTGTGAGTGATAGAAATATACGTAATATGTATATTGGTGTAGTCTGTCTGACGCTGTAACAACTGTTGTAGAAGATAGGTGAGAGAGAGAAGAATTCTTTTCGCTTTCAGAGACAGCCACTATATCAAATCTATCATCTCACGTGTGTGGAAATTCTATTACCTTTCACTAACTCTCACTGAGTCTATCACCTATTCAAACCTATTCAGAAGGGACCAAACCTAGTCTTAATTCTCCTATCGGAAATCTACGACAAATGGGGACTCGTTTCCGGTCTTTGAACTTAGAATAGGAAGACGAGTACGACAAACGTGGACTCGTCTATCTGGATTTTGTACTTAAGATTCTGTATTCTGATATAGAGTAAGAGTGTGATGTCTTGTGACTGTGTATCTTTTAAAAATAATTACCCCCTAGACTAGCGATCTGTTTACGGGCGTGCTGACCACACAAACTAATAAGTTTTTTTTTTCCACAGCATCTTTGAATAATATACATTTTGGTTACAGGTTGATTTTGTCGGGATATATGTTAACTGCTGATTGTAATACTAAATGCTGGTAAAGTGGTGAGTGTATAACATTCACTGGGTACTGAGGCAGAACGGCGTTTGAACTAAGTTAAGGAGTGTGTTTCGGACTTTTTGTCCAGATTAATTCCCTCCCTTACCCGATCTGACTTCAGGGGCGAACTTATAGTGGATTTTTAAAAATTAAGGGATTATTTTTCTCTTTAATTTTTGCAATATTCTTTTGCTTTTCCACTGTAGCAACTTATTTTTCAGTTGTAATCTTAACTACCATTTATTTGGCGTAGTCGTGTTTTGCATTGAGTGCTTTATTGCCGATAATAGCAGCGATAGTTAGATTTTACTTTGGAGGAGGTATCCCAGGGTTAAGGATATCATCTTTTGAATTTTTGGTTTTTTTTTTCTCGTAAGTGGTAGGAACCAGGTTATTCTTTTTCCTATTTTCTATCTCCACGTGTCTCAGTCACTGACATAATATGGCCGAGAGGGCAAAGCTTAGACAACTCCTCAGGGACGAAGCGAGAGAGGAGGGACTGGAAGGAGAGGAAGCGAAAGCTTTTGTCAGAGACGAAAGAGACGAACTGAGAGATATGCAGCTGCGGAGAAGAAGAAAAGAAAGCTGAAGCTTTACAGCAGAAGAAGATGGATGAAGAAATGGAAATTCGCAGGGCGAACGAAACGAGAGAAGGAGAAGGAGACAGCATGAGGAAAGACAGCATGAGAGAAAGAGGAGAGACAGCATGAGTTAGCTCTTAAAACTCTGGAATTCCAAAGGCGTGGGGCTGCCTCTACCTCCAGCAATGGAGAGTCTTCTCCTCATTCTTCCTTAACTGACCCTGCTAACACTCAATCTCTTCAACTAAATGCTATGTCTTTCACTCTTGAATCTTTTCCTTGTCCAAATGAGAAGATTGACACATGGTTAGAAAAATTTGAGAAAAATTGCAACTCTGTACGGGTTAGAGAGGTCGCGTTGGAATATGAAACTTTCCCAGGCCCTAAAAGGTTCTGCTTATGATGTTTATTCTAAGCTGGAAAGTAGCCAACAAGACGACTACGATGTGTTGAAGAAAGCGTTACTGGAGCGCTTTGAAATGAACGCTCGCAAGTTTTTGCAACTGTTTCGCAACAGCCGGAAAGAGAATTCTGAAACTTTTCACCAGTTCTCATCTCGTCTTAAGGGATATCTAACAAAGTGCCTTGAGCTTTCGCAGCTCCCCTCTACCTATGAAGGTCTTGAGGAACTTGTTCTAACTGAACAAATAAAGAACACTTTGTCTGCTGATACCCGGAGATTTCTCGCTGAGCAGGGGGCAGAAAAACTTGAAGACATTTTGGAAAAGTCTGAGCGTTATCACAATGCGCTGGCTGAACTACCGGCCACAAAGCGGAAACCGACAGAGGAGCATTTTCGAAAACATAACCTTGAGCAATCTTCTCAGGCTTCTAACCAAAACAACCACAGAGAAACTGGACCTCAAAACCCCCCTCCTGAAAAATCCAAGTTCTACAAGAACAAGTACCCCAACCACCCCAAACAGTCCGATCAACCCGACCGCCCTACATGGCAGCGCAGCCAGAAAGGACAAGGTGGCAAAGGGAGAACCCCTGAGCACGGGACATATGATCAGACCGAGCACACCGAGCCGAAACGCATCGGATGCTTATTGACAGTCTCGCAAGGCGGAATTGTTGACAGTGATTCCAAACCTGTTGGGGATAGACCCTCAACGCGAGGTATTGTTATTTTGAACGGTTCTCAAACTTCTTGCTTATTTGACACGGGGCTTTCTTACGATTGCATTGTTGCCAGAAACCTGGTTAAACCCGGTCAAGAGACAGGAGAGACCGTCAAACTTTGTGGAGTTCGTAAGAGTGATGCACCTACAGCGCTTCCCATCGCATTGGTGGAGATACACTCTGACTTTGTCAGAGGTGTGATCAAAGCGGCTGTTATGGATGATCCCATCTACCCAGTCATACTTGGCGGGAGATACGTGTGTATTGGGAAACCGGAAGAGCCGATTGTGGCAGCAGTAACTACAAGAGGGCAAACCAAGAAGGAACGGGAGCCTGCGCCAAATTTGTTACCTATGGAACTTAAAGAAGCGCAATACAAGGACCCTACTTTGGCACCCTGCTTTAGGAAACTGCCCATGGCTAAGGAACCCAAACAGCACGGGGACATTTTTTCTGAGGATGGCGTACTTTATCGGAGAACGGGCAAGCCTGACCAAGGTTACAACCAGCTCCTAGTACCGAAACAGTACAGAAGCCAAATCCTAGAAATGGGGCACTCTCTTCCCTTTAGCGGACATATGGGACAGAACGCCACAAACCAACGTATAACCACTCATTATTGGTGGCCAGGAGTGAATACTGATATTATCAGATATGTCAAATCCTGTGCCCAGTGCCAACGTGTACCACCCAAGCAACGGACACCCCCAGTCCACATGGGTGAAATGCCAATAATGGGAACACCATTCGAACGGGTTGTGATCGACATTTTAGGGCCTTTCGAAAGGACTAAAAGAAGGAACAGGTTCATCCTGACCTTAGTCGATACATGCACTTTATGGGCAGAAGCTATCCCGCTAACATGCGCAGATGCCAAGCATGTCGCAGAAGCCCTCGTGCAGATTTTCACTCGGTTGGGATTCCCTCAGCAAGTGTTGACGGATAATGGATCTCCATACCGAAACCTGTTGATGGATGAGATCGTTAAGATCTTGAGGACCCAGCACATCCACACTAAGCCATATACTCCGGCCGGAAATGGGCTCGTGGAACGTGCTAATGGAAACCTCACCATGATGCTAAGTAAGCTGGCACAAGTGAAACCTGAAGATTGGGATCTCTGTATTCCTGCAGCATTATTTGGCTACAGAGAATCTCCTCATACTTCCACAGGATTTCCGCCAGCTACACTCTTATTCGGCAGACCCATTAAGGGCCCGCTTGAAGCCTTACTTCAGTCTCTGACAGACGAGAAGGCTGATGAGACAGTTGTCTCAGCCAGTAAATATGTGTCGGTTTTAAAGGAACGGTTGAAACTAGGGTGGGACCTAGCAACGACTAACTTTAAGCGAGCACGCACCAAGCACGCTAACCGATACAGGAAAGTCGCGGAAGAGAGAGAACTGGAAGCAGGAGAGAAAGTTTTGGTGTTACTCCCTACTGAGAACAACCAACTGAAGATCGGATGGCAAGGGCCGTTTACCGTCCTGAAAAAGATTTCTAAGGCTAACTACCAGATCTCTATTGAAGGAAAGGAGAAGGTTTTCCATTTAAATCTCTTAAAGAGATACTTGGAAAAACCAGTGCCAACCTCCGACCATCTCCTGACGATCGCCAAAACTGACGAAGATGATGATAGTGGCAGGGATATTCCACCGCTATCACAGGAAATCTTTCAAAAAATGTCAGAAGCGGCGACGCTCTTTCAAGCGCGCATATGGGACATTCCAGGGGAAGGAAACTTTGAGGAGTGGACTTGAGTAGGAATTGGACAGAGATGGAGGGGGAAGAGGAGAGGGAAGAAGACAGACACCCCGAAGCTACGGTTATAGGAAATTAAACTCCATAACGTAGACATGGAGTGCTTCCATATCTTAAAGGGGGGAGGCTCTGTCACGTAGGGTTTATATTCATTTAATTTCCTACATCTTCTTCCTATTCTTTCACCCAATTTCTCTCTTTTATTATCTCTGTATTTTTTTTTTCCTGTATATTTTTCATCCATTCGTTTTTGCGAATATTATTTTCATATAATTCGCAAAACTTTACCTGTTTCTTTCTCAAAACTGAGAATCGCGCTAGGACGATATTACGTAGATGTCAGGGCTGCAGGGCGTCAGAAGGCGTGATAAGTCGGTTCGCTGAACACAGGACGTAGCAAATCGTCTACATTCTCACCGAGCGCGCGAGCTTCTTCTCGGCATAAGTCCCGGTGAGGTGTGATACTTTACATCTGCACCGGTCAGTATCCAGACATTTGTCTGGAAAATCCCAAACTGACACGGCGCTCACGGTGGGCCATGGTCAGCTGTAGTGTGAAAACTGCCCTGCAATGGAGTCAGGCTGTCTGGGATTTGAAACTGACACGCGTACATCGTGGTCAGTAGGTGACAGTTACGACACGCGTTAAGCGGACGTAAATGTTGGGAGTAGGGGAGATAATTTCGCTTGGCGAAATAAGTTTGGGCCCTTTGTCTGATTTTAAGATATTGGCCAAGTTTGAAACTTTAATTTCATTCTCGCTCATAGACTCACAGTAGATAGGTTGCTCGAAAACAGAATAGCTGTTAGCGAAGATCTCAGTTTGTTTCGGCAATTTGTCGAACTTCTAGACTTCCAGAAATATTTTCAGCATTTTTATTCTTAAGTTGTGCGACTACCTGTAATTCTGTGGTTGAGGTAATTAATATGATAGATATATAGATTTTGTGAGTGTTAAAGTGTTAAATCGCTTAATTCATTTTAATCTATTTCTTTAGCGCAGAAGAGAAATAAAGTGGTAGGCTATTATATTTTCTAGGGAAGCATTCAGTGGAAAGCAGAATAAAAATAAAATTTCTAGCTTATAACGGCAATTGTAGCTATTTATAAATTTAATTTAACTGCTAATACTCAGTCGAGTGTATTTTTCTAAACTAACGTATAAACTCTAGAATCGAGCCTCATGAATGGTGACGGAATACGCACGTGTTCTAAATTTATGAGGATTGCTGATTTTTAAATATAACTTACGTCACGGGAAGTTTAAATGATAAGCAAAGCTCTCTGCTTGCAAGTTTAAATGTAAGTTATAACCAGTTCAGATTCTGTTTATTATATTATATGTGTTATTTTTCCTCCACACAGTGAAAGTTTTGGGGTGACCCTAACTTTACCAGCACCTAGTAGTAGTTTCCATACTTGTGAAGAAATAGACAGTCCTTATTTTGAACCACGTGGGTTTTCTCAAGTAACACTGATCTGACGGTGCAAGTTAGACAGAAATACTAATATCCCTATAACGGGTTTTCAAAGACTGTAATGATAAATACTGGACCTTGGAGCCAGCACTTAATTTCTTCTAGAAAACTCTATATAATTTGCTGCCTGGTGGCGTGAATATTAACAATCATTTCCCGACTATATTATATCTTGTGGACAAATCTGTGGTGTGACTAAAGTGAATCCTATACTGAGGGAAGGCACCGACCTGACATTCATCATTTTTAGAAACCTACGCTATTGACACTGTGCTCTGCTAACTCCCGCGCCTGGAATAATTGTTAGGTGACTTAATCAGACATTTGAACAAATTTGCACACCCAAGTAGTCGTTCCCGGAGACTCCGAGTTAAATACGTCTTTTGGAACTGGGGACTTCTTGGCAGAAGACTGCATTTTTTTTGAGTCTGTGTGAAAATCTAAAATCAATGTGTTCCAAGAGGCAGCGAGCAAAGTCGTGAGTACCTGAATGAGAAGCCATGGCGGAATGAATGAGTGTACGCTGGTCTGAGTGATATTTTCACTATTATATCTTTGACACCCTGTTGCTGTCCTAATTTTTTTTTTTCAATCTGCATAATTTGTTGCTAAGGCTAGAGTTCTTGTGTTTTTGTCTTAGGTTAAATCAGATTTTTTTTTTCAAACTCTGTGCATATAATTACGAGATAAAACAAAGAAAAACTCTTAGACTCAAACCCTATGTATCTGTGACTCGGGCGCCATCATCTGTTCTCTTAACGGGGCCGGGCTAAACCTAGAGTTAACACCATAACGGGGCTATCATCCTTGCAACATTTCCTTGATTTTTTATGACTATGTGTATATGTATTTTCCTTGATGTACTTTCTTTGATGTTGTGAGCCGATTTTTCCTGATATTAAAATCGCTCTTGAACTAAATAATCGTGTTTGGTCAGCTCGTTCTAGATAATATATATATCATTGTTATAGTTTTCCCACGTCTGTGTGTTTACCTGTCGTCACGTGTATGTGCGTGCCTGTGAGTGATAGAAATATACGTAATATGTATATTGGTGTTTCCTATCGAAAATCTACGACATTTAGCCAGGTTAGAACACTGTGAAAATTCACTCGTGCCAAGAAGACAACCAGATCTAGCCAGAGTAAAGACTAAAATCAGCTTTCAATTATCAGACCGGACCTTGTTTGAGCATTTTCAGGACATAAAAGCCCAGGAAGAACTCTTCCATTTTAACACGGAAAACCGGAATCCGAGGGAACTGAAACACAAGTCAAAGTGGGAACCTATTATTAAAGTAACAACACCTCAGACCACGTGTAAGAGGCCTCTACAAGTGCTTTTATTTCTCTGAGCCAGCAGTTTGAAAGCCTAAATATTGGCTTGGTAGTACCAGTTGAGGGTACTATTTCTGGAACAAATAAGGGTATAAGTGGCCCGAAGTTGACGCTAGACACCAACACCAAACGGGTCTTAGAGACAGGGACCAGTTTCGCAGTTACTCCCTGATTCTACCTGGAACGTGCTGCAACTCTTAATCTTGACCAGGAACGTGAGCAATAGAGTCACCTATCTGCGAAGAACCAAAACACTAGCGGGAGCAGAAACTCCAGCAACTACGTGTACACATAAAGGCTGCCAAGTGAAACTTCCCCTTATATAACATCATTAACATCATATGATGACGACCAATTTTTATTAAAGAATATTCAATTTTTAATAACTGTTAAAACCAAAGTGATTATTAAAATTTGTTATTTATGTCTTTCCAAATTTAAAGTTGTTTTAATCATTTTGAATGTCTCAGACAATTTTCTTAAATTACACTCAAAACAGAGCTATAAATAATAATAAGAGGAAATTCGCTGACATTAATTCAGCTGGGGACTTGTACGTGCTAAAACTATATTACATAATCCTTCACGAAAGTTGACGGGCATAGACTAGAGTGAACGTGCCCAGCCAATGCAACATTGTTCTAGCTTTTTCTGAATATCTTGTGAATAATTACCTTGAGGTTAGAAGCACCATTATCCTTCTGTCTACAACTCTGCCAAGAGTAATCTTGTGCGTAGGTAGACACCTTTAAAGACCCACATTAGTTACCCTTGAATTTAGCCATGTTGGACCACTACTGCAAGCTAACGGGAGGCAAAAACCGTGATCAAGCGACTTCTGTAATCATTTCTATCAAATAATACACATGTTATCTTACGCTACCATCCACAACATTTCTTGTTTGTTATCTTTGCCGGCTGGGTTGAAGCATAATACTTGATTATTTATCAGTAGCCCGTGTATAAAAACAGAAAACGGCAGACCAAATGTTGACTTAATCTTATCTGGCTACTCTTGTACTGATCACAATCAAAGGATACGTGAAATGTGAAGTCAAGCCGAAACGTGTGAGAATGTCAATGTGTCAACCCAAGGAGACGATAATATCGGTAGATGAAGGCGTAAATGGAATTAACTACACGAAGAAAGAAGAAAAAAGAAATAGTCGAGTGGATACTGACCGAGAGGAGTGAAGTAAAAATGTTAACGAAAGAATAGCTGGATTATTTTGTCACGTAACAATCAAAGAGATCACATCACTTTTGTAACAGGGAAAGACAACCTTACACTTTCATTAATGGAAGGAAAAAAACAACATTTTTTTTTTTTAAAATAACGTTTTTCTTCGTTTTGGCGAGGCGCGTCCCGTTCAACCTAGTCGGTTATATTAGGGCGCATGTGCAATTATAAAAGACTCTTAGGTCAGAGATTTTAGTTCTTCTTAATTACAGGGAAAACAACTTTCCATTTTTTATAAAAGGAAAAAAATGACCTCCCTTTTGGTCGAGGGCAAGACTGTATCCCATTTTTATAACATGACAGATTATCTCCCATTATTATAACAGGAAAATATAATTTCTACCTTTCACGGGAAGGATAGACTAGACATAAAACAAGGAAGTATAAAAATACATGAGACCTTTACTCAAGCCATTTTGTTATAACACCGTCTATGTGATACTGAGAACATCATTTAAAATATAAATAAATATTCTTAAAATCAAACAGGTAGTCTAATGTTAAAAAATGGTAGAAATTGTTGAGTGAAAGATAACAGTTTGAAGGGAAGGGGTGAATTTCGGTTTCTCCCACTGCCCACAACCATTAAATACGCACTGATACGGAGAATTATGATCGAAAATGCTTTTAATCAGAGACGCGACCTACATTTGTTTATTTCTTTGTACCTTTCTCACAAATCAGTGAAAGCCTGAAACATACAAACGTCCTACACACACACAAACACACACACAGAGGTAACAAACAACATCAGGTGTGGACAAGCGAGGTATTCCCGAGTGGTTTACTCCTCACATTTCGACATCTCTGTTGGAACCTTGTCGAGTCCACCCTCAGGGGAAACCACTCTTCTTCTTGACTTGTCTACTTGGCCATCAATCTTTGTTTCAATCAACGATCTCCTGGGGCTATCTTCTATAATTTTTGTTGTTGTTCTCCGCCTCGTCTTTTTTCTTTATTTCATAGATAAAAATATCCTGTTCAACCTCTGACGGGGCATCTGCCCATGCCCTACAAGAAAATAATGATGATGATGCTTATTTTAGATAATATATCTGTTTTTGTTTACCATTTGTTTACCATTTGTTTACTTGGCAACATACAAATAATTTATTCCATGTTGTTTAGAGGTTAATTAATAATTCTAGTTTTTAGTTGTTTTTTTTTAAATCTTAAATAATCATACTTATTTTATTACAAGAAAACAAAATCGATTTTGTATGTGACAAGATTGCGTGCTTGTGTTTGTGAAGTGTGTGTGTGTGTGTGTGATGCCTGTATACTTTCATATATTTTAGTAATAAACTATTATTTTTATTTTTAGACATCTCAAACTTTCGTTGTGATTGAAATGAGAACAAATTAAAAATCTTTAGAATACAGGCCACAACAGATTGAAATAACATTACTTCAATAAACAGAAGGTAGGTGTTACCGATACGTGCCTGTAACAGTGATACAATTGCTTCACAAAAATATGCCGCAAGTGTTCCTTGCAGACTAGAAACAGAGAATACATACAGCTGTCGTTGCCAAGACCAGTTCAGGATCAAACTCTGTGGCGATGTCAGCAACCTGAGATCGATTTTTGATATCTTCAGGTTTAACGTGACGACTGAGAAAAAATAGAATGAGAACAATGAAATTTAAAAATAATTCAAGCTATTCCAGATATTCCTGTTTTAAAGGTACTACAGTACCTCCCTAGCTCAAGTGTTGTAACTACGGCTCGTGTAGAGGTGGCACATCTCGCGGGCCCCAGCACCGAGTGCGCCCCAGAAAGAATACATATATATTTGTTTAATTGTCCTTCTGCCTGCCTTTATATGCCGTATCATGTTCCATGAACAGCCAACAAAAGTAATGAGGATGTCACGAAAGAGGCCAATGCGCAAAGGAAACTTATTTCACAAGTTAGAAGGAATAAATCCACTTTGTCTGGGCATGACATGAGAAGAGGAAAGCTGGAAAATATCGTAACAACAGGTAAGATTGAAGGAAAACAGAGATAGGGTAAGACAAAGAGAGCAAATACTGGACAGTTTGACATCGTGGCATGGAAGGGGATCAACAATGAATTTGATCAATTGTACTGGAGACAACAAGTTGTGGAGAGACATAATCTCCTATGCCACTAGGCATGGTAATTGAAGAAGAAGAAGGAAATCATGTCCTAGTTTCTGGAGATAGAAGTTAAAGGGATACATAAGACATCGGACGATCTTGAGCGGATGGCACAGGAAAGCACTAGGACAAATTTGTTGAATGCAATGAACCTTGATGATGGTAATAATTATGATGAAGCCTATGAATGATGATGATGATAAAATAAGTAGTTATATTTTTAAATATAGATTTGCTGTATATTGATCACAGTTTTTGAGACCAGTGTATTAGGAGGGCTTTACTTAATTTGTACCCGAGACACGACTGCTTAACTAGTATTATTTATTACCTCCCCTTATCTGATTTCAAATTCTAACACTTACATCATGATTGAAAGATTGACAGTGTTACATATTTCCCGCAGACATGTCTAACTCTATCAAATCACCGAATGCCGTCTTCAAGTGTTCTCCACATCTGTCTTCCAGAAACACATGCTTCCTATTCAGCTAGTGCGTAGATAAGGCAATCAAAACACGTTTCCATCTTGCCCTGAGGGGAGCAAACATCTGGCAAGCTTTTCCCTGCCTTCGCCGTAGCCTGGTAATTCAATTTCTTTCTATTAGATTCAAATTAAGACAATAGGAGAAAGATGGAAGTACACGCGCAGGTAACAGTACAGCGTGTTTTGTTCTTGAGGTAAACAGGAAAGGGCATCCAGATAATTTAGCGTATATTTTGACGATACCATCTTGTATCTGTTAGGTCAGGCTGTTTCCCAGAACTAGTTGATGTAGACTTGTCTTTCACCCACCATCAGTGAGTGTTAGCTCTTCATGATATTTGATGGAGAGAAGGAAAGAATTGAAAGATGGTAGATAAGAGGGAAGAAAGGAAGGCGAGAAGAAGAAGAAGAAACAAACGAAATTTGTTTTCAAAGGGTTGCGAATAGGAGGTATAAATATTCTGCCCTTTATTTATCTCATCATTCACACAATTAAGGACATGAAGGGAGACAGAATCTTGTGGAACGATATGAACATCTCGCCAGGTGGCAAGAGGCGCTTAGAAAAAGACTTTTCGATTCTTTATTATTCTCTAACTTTCTCTCTTCCTTCATTTCCTTACTGTGTTAGAGACAAGAGAAAGAAAAGAGAGAAAGTGGTTATTTACCAATATGTTTTACATACACAACCTCATATTAGTTGCCACGTACGACATGCCTGAGAGATTAGTAGTTATTTTATTTATTCGTGTCATCAGAGACGATCTACGCAAGCAAAACAATCATACTGAACTTTTTAAAAACAGGAAACAATAAATAAAACATATATTTTAAACATGTTTTTAATCACTTACTTAGTCGTTCCTCTTCTACTGTGAGGTGTAGAGGTTTGGAAGAGAGAGCGCCATACTATCCTATCGGCTGTTTTCCTCCTGGCCCGGTTCCATTCTAGTCCTCGGTCCTTCAGAGATTGTCTAATGTTATCCAGCGGACTCTGGGTCGTCCTGGAGGTCTGGATCCCTGGCTCTTAGCCTCCCACACCTGCCTGGCAGCTAATCTTGTCCTATTCTGCAGACATGGCCAAACCATCTGTGGTGAGTTGGGATTATATAAATATTTATAGGGGACTTAATCTACTGACTGAGATCAGCTGTGAAGGTCTCTGTATCTACTAATGTTGGTGTGTTAAAGAGAACCTTGCTTGCTACCACATTTCGACCTCAATCAGACTTATTCTTGAATGTATGATGACTTCGTTTAATGTCTAGGGTTATGATAGTGATGAAGTGTAAGTTCACAACAACCAACAGACAGATAAACACCTAAGTAAAGTTTCACAACAATTTACAACACTATGACAATCACAAACAGATAACACTCTAAAAATTTATCTTAAGTAAGTCAAGTGTTAAATTTTATACAATGTATTAGCTTTTTAATATATATAGATATCCTGATCCTACTACAATGTGAATCAGGAATCACAATCAAATGTAAGCACAATGTTTATGTACAAAAATGTATACAAAAGATCTTTGTCCAGACATATAATAGTCTTGTAATATAAGTGTAGTGTTGTGATGTATTATTATGAGGTAATACTGGCTTTTAATGCTAGGTTGTTGTTTGTCATCACGACTTCATGTGTTTGTTACTGGTGGAAATAATATTAAAGGATTCACAGATTCTGTTTCTTTAAACTTTCTGTCCCTTTTATAATAAAGTTCAGTTCAGGGGTATTTGATTCAAGGTTGGGCTTTACGTGCTGACATGCTCTTATCTCATAATGCAGCTGCAGGAAACCTGTATCCTCTGCTCGCTTGCTTCTCAGTTTGATAATATGATAGGCAATGGCCGCTATCTTGTGCTTGGAGTCTGCAGCCAACTTTCTGGATCACGCAGTACTCAGACCGGACGATGCAATATCACCATCTATACCACGGTCCCTGAAAGTGAAGGTTATGCATCCTTCTTACTAACTAGTATACCATATTATTCCACACAGAAGTACATGACAGTACAAACAAACATAAAGTTCAGCGCTTTAGGCCAACTGCTAGCTTTTCATGTGACAATATACACCAGTATTCCTCTCCCTAATGGTTACAACGCCTCTGCAATTCCAGCTGTAATCCCTTCCATACAATAGGATAGGTGTTATGTTACTATTTGGCAATCCAGTATATATATATATGCAGTTATACTCCTCTCTGACAATCTTTTACATGGTGGAGCAATATCTAGGCTTTGCCTCATGTTTGCTACTGAACCACACACATACAGACATAATTTATCATTTCACATTCAATTTTCATATAAAATACAGATCAAAAATGTCTAGCTTACCACAATTCGTAAGGAAAACACACTAAAGATGACTGGTACAGTTTGATCTGCGGTATGTCCAGGCTGTTATATATATATATTTAATTTAGGATAACACTGCCTGATCTCATCTCTCAAAATGTGTAACGATATGGCGTCCCTTCTAAGATTTCTTCTGCCAATATCCAGTGTATTGACCAATCGTTTTGAATATATTCAAAAGAGTACCCAGTCATTCCACATTTTCATTCACTTCTACTCCGTTTCTAGGCATTTATTTGTTATTCATAGGTCACCCAATCCAATTTCTTTTAACTTCAAAGTTCAGCCAATGGCCTCCCACGTACTATCTTAGACTTTCTGTCACTACTATGTTTCACAAAAATCAGGGATTTCCATCCCAAGCAGATATGACCAAACCTGACAGCATCTCTGTTCTCTATATGTTTTATTACCAATATTTAATTATCTAATGGACTTTTTAGATAATTTATTACATATTCCTAGTCCACTAGCCTTCCTGTACCCGAATATATGATTTTCAAGGGGCTAAGTGGTGTAGTTAAGAATACGATCTTTTTTCGATGTTAAATGTTTAATTTCAACTACCACCTGTTCAATCCTTTACAACTGTACTATCAGTATAAAGTCAGGAGCACTACGTAAAAAATCAGGTTTCCTAATAAGAATTTAACCTGTTTTCAAAACCTACATCGCATCTTTAGTTTTTTTCATCACTGTTTATTTGAAAAAAATCAGGCCAAGCACACTGCGAGTTGGTTTATTTTTAGACACACAGCGAGTGGCTTGCGCTACTGTGTTACATGGTCCGTCTACCTCTCTCTCTCTCTTCTTCTAAGCCCGTCTGTCTTTCCAAGGCTAACCTTGTGCGCTATTTTGCACTAGTGTTAGTTTTTAAAATCAAGGTCGTTCAGAAGATTATACTACACATTCTATTTTTAGAACTACGGGTATCGCCGTATTGTTAGGCTTAAGCATTTTATTTAGGAACGAACGAATTAGGACAAGCAGAAATCTTGTGTTAGCCATTACGGCGTTATACAACTAAGGCGTTCTCTATACTGGTCCTTCTCCATTCTTCTTCCTATCGTATTATTTCGTTCTGCTTTACATTTATGTTCTAATTTATATATGGGTATTAGAATTTTTCACCACACCATCTTAGTTGGGACTGTTCTACTTGGGTCTGCAGGAGTTGAGTTTTTAGGCCTTGTCGTATCGTCTGGTTGGAGACCTTGTCTCTTCTTGTTACTTCAATCACCTTTCTCAGATACCTCATTTCTGATGTTTGTTTTTAGCCACAATAAATAAAACACACAGAGAGAGAGAGAGAGAGAGAGAGAGAGCGCGATGTAGTAAATCAGACTAAAACAAGTCAATAAAGCCCACAAATCCCACGAACACTTTATGTTATATTGGTTGTCAGGAATTGGAATTCTTGGGTCACACAGTATATTAGGGTAACATGACCCCTGACCCCAAGAATTTGGAAAAACTTTAGAGAGTACCAAGACCTCAAACAAAGAAAGATGTGAGATCCTCTGTCTCACTGTGTGGTTTCTACCAGAAGTATATTAAGAATTTCAACAGTGTATGTGCTCTTCTGACTGAGTTAATCAAGAAAGGCAAACCCGACAAAATAAAGTGGATGGCGGATTGTGAACAAGCGTATTCAGATTTGAAGCAGAAACTCACAAGTAGGCCTATACTGAGACTTCCAGATCTGAGTCAGGAATTTGTGGTTAGGACTGATGCTAGCAACGTAGGGTTGGGTGCAGCATTGTTGCACAGATCGCAGTCACAGCCCGGAGAATTGAACCCTGTTGCTTATGCAAGCCGCAAATTGAATAAGGCGGAAAGGAATTACTCCACTGTTTAGAGAGAAAGCTTGGCCTTGGTCTGGGCCATAAAGAAGTTCCAGATATATCTTTATGGTAGGCATTTCTTGGTCCAGAGTGATCACCAGCCACTTGTTTTTCTTGCTCAGGCTAGACATGGTAACGCAAGGTTATTAAGGTGGTCTCTTTTGATCCAACCGTACTCGTATACCATTGAATATATCCCTGGATCTCAGAATAATGGGGCAGATTTCTTAAGTAGGCACCCACCTGAAAGAAACAAGGAGAGTAGGAAGGAAGAATAAACTTCCTATTGGATGAATGCCTTGTTGATGAATCCAGAAGGAAAGCTCCACCAGATGGTTCACGATTTTGAATTAGGGGGCTCTTGTCATGAAGTCTGATTCACAACACGTCATTCTTACCACAACGGTACGCCATACTTTATAATAGTGTATCTTAGACGGACCAATGGAATGGCCTCCTTTTTCGTTTGTTTACACTAGTATTAGGCATTCAACATGGCTAGTCAAATCTGTGTAACCTTATCGAAAATGGAATTAAACTACAGCATTATGAGCAAAGTACCGCCTGGAAGAGGTCAATAATTTAATAATAGGAATGTTACTGTATAGGTAGGTGTAAAGACTTCCATAAAAAGTATTATAATAACAGAGAAAAGTGAAATAGAATGCATCGAGACATTAGGCTAGTCAAATATTTTGCTGTTTAGTCTGCGCCTAGGAACAGATGGAAGTATGTAAGAAAAAGACAATTATATAGAAAGATAAAGACTAATCCAGGGCGTATTTTAAACCTGAGATGAAGGAAATCGCTCCAGGAATAAGGAAGATATTAAAATTCCTGGTTTTCCATATTTGCACATCTGGTCAAATATGATGCCAAAATTTGCGTTTGCAACATACGGCAGTAGTACTGCTTCCCGTGTCGGCCGGCCCTGACCTATATAAGGACTTGCCCTCTTGCGAAAGCAGGCCATAAAATTTTCAAAATACAGCGAGAGCCCCAGTTCTGTCAGTGAAGACTTCCTTTGCATTCTGCATCTGAGAGCAGACTGCGTGGCCATTAATAGCTCGACTGTATGTACTTGAGAGTTACATCCTTTACCACACGTATACTTGTAAAGAGCCAGCCCAAAACTAAAGGAGCTAGTGGTGCAAGAGCCCTTTTTGTCTAGAGGGACAGCCACCCAGTATCCAAGGCCTGGAAGAATCTCAGTTGATCTTTCTTTCCAGAACCGAAGTGGGACAGGCTTCAAAACAAGAAAAGGAGATAAGTGGCCAAACAAGGCTACTGTTCAGTGTAAAACCAGATAGACCACAATAACTAAGCCAGCTAAGACAGTAGTTAATGAGGAAAACTCATTGTAATTAGATAGGCTAATTCCTGATCAGTAATTGACAGAAATTCAGTAACTGAGGAACTTTTATTGATTCTAAAATTTAGACAGTGAGTTCAGCCAAGAGAGAAGAACTTTCCTACAAATTTAAAGACTAGATAATTTTCAACATTTTACAAGTGATTTTATTCATTTTATGTTGTAATCAAATTTTGAGTTCAGTGAAAGATTTTCACAAAAGAAAAGAAAAAAACTTGTATAAAATAAATTGTAAATATTTACCAACAGACTTACCTGAATTATTTAAGTTAAGTTACAGTTCTTGTTGGTAAATAGTTTAGTTTAATACCCCTAGCAGAGCTTAATATTATAAACAGAGGAGGATCTGGAGAGGAGCATTTAGTAACCTAGGATAATACACTAGCATCATACCTAAGAACTTATACAGCTTGATCTTACCTTTGATGTCTATACACCCTTACCCTTTTCAGAGAAGGGGGTATTACTTATAAGACCAGTCTCTTATCTGGCACTATCCTGGTATCACCTGATACAACTTTGTGTCCAGGATATCTTATATTTCAAATAATATTGCACCCTCTCGTGACAGTCATACACCAATACTACTGCAATAACTTAAAACGTCATCACCACCACAATTACTACTACTACTACTACTACTTCTACTACTACTGCTGCTAATAATAATAATAATTTAAGTACTAAAACTACCACCACAACTACTACTAATGGTGGTAATCTTCACGACTCACCACAGTCAAGAAACAGACTGAGACACCATCTATTCAACAAACTAAAGATAAGAACTACCGATGAGTGTAACGGTGTCACTGATACAATGACTTCTGACAATGTGACGCTAGAGTGCCCAACATATGAACAACAACAGAGAAAGCACACATGGCCGTCACCAGTTCATTTCATGGACAAACTCTACGGGCATACAAAGAACCTGAAGTTGACCATTCCCTCCATTACACTTGTTCAAGTTGATGTCTGAAAGTGAGCGAAGCAGAAGACCATTCTCCCTCAAGCTTAGTTAACTGTCAATTAAACAATCCCTTATTGCCCGGGGGCCCAGATCAATATCGGTCCGCCACTGAATACTTGCATGGTCTTCTCTCCACTTAAGTCGAGCTACGGGTTGGTCCTGACTATCAGAACTCGACTGTTATTTCACATTACACTTAATATTATCCAAATGGATTGAACGATAAAAGGTGGGTTAGTCACCAGCGGTCATTTTAACCGGTCCGAGCGCCTAGTTTGTGACGTATTTCCGTACGGGGAGATAATCAAAACGTTCTGGGAGTAGTGGCTTAAGGTTATAATAAGCTTAGTTATCTGCCCTTGATGGTTACTAGGTTTTTGCCTCGAATTCTGTAAGTACTTCCGTCTTCACATCCGTAGTTTCCGGGGGTGGGGGTCGGCTACTGAATGGACAAAGAAAGAATAGGCATGTCGTAAGAGGGGCTAATGTGAGGTTGTGCATGAGGCGGGCAACCTTATCGTGTAAAACACATAGCTACAGAAGCCACCTCTACAAGAGGACATGAAAGATTTTGTGCAACCTTCCAGCAAGGACACCAACTATAGTGATGGCACAAAAGGACACCAACTACAGTGATGGCACAATGACACCAACTACAGTGATGGCACAATGACACCAATTGCAGTGATGGCACAATGACACCAACTACAGTGATGGCACAATGACACCAACAACAGTGATGGCACTATGACACCAACTACAGTGATGGCACAATGACACCAACTACAGTGATGGCACAATGACACCAACTACAGTGATGGCACAATGACACCAACTACAGTGATAGCACAATGACACCAACTACAGTGATGGCACTATGACACCAACTACAGTGATGGCACTATGACACCAATTACAGTGATGGCACAATGACACCAACTGCAGTGATGGCACAATGACACCAACTACAGTGATGATACCATGACACCAACTACAGTGATGATACCATGACACCAATTACAGTGATGGCACAATGACACCAATTACAGTGATGGGACCATGACACCAACTACAGTGATAATATAATGACACCAACTACAGTGATGGCACAAGGACACCAACTACAATGATGATACTATGACACCAACTACAGTGATGGCACAATGACACCAACTACAGTGATTGCACAATGACACCAATTACAGTGATGGCACCATAAAACCAACTACAGTGATGGCACAATGACACCAACTACAGTGATCGCACAATGACACCAATTACAGTGATGGCACCATGACACCAACTACAGTGATGGCACAATGACACCAACTACAGTCATGGCACAAGGACACCAACTACAGTGATGGCACAATGACACCAACTACAGTGATGGCACAATGACACCAACTACAATGATGGCACAATGACACCAACTACAGTGATGGCACAATGACATCAATGACAGTGATGGCACAATGACACCAACTACAGTGATGACACAATGACACCAATTACAGTGATGGCACCATGACACCAACTACAGTGATGGCACAATGACACCAACTACAGTGATGGCACAATGACACCAACTACAGTGATGGCACCATGACACAAACTACAGTGATGGCACAATGACATCAATTACAGTGATGGCACAATGACACCAACTACAGTGATGGCACAATGACACCAACTACAGTGATGGCACAATGACAACAACTACAGTGATGGCACAATGACACCAACTACAGTGATGTCACAATGACACCAACTACAGTGATGGCACAATGACACCAACTACAGTGATGGCCCAATGACACCAACTACAGTGATGATACCATGACATCAACTACAGTGATGGCACAATGACACCAACTACAGTAATGGCACAATGACACCAATTACAGTGATGGCACAAGGACACCAGCTACAGTGATGGCACAATGACACCAACTACAGTGATGGCACAATGACACCAACTACAGTGATGGCACAATGACACCAACTACAGTGATGGCACAATGACACCAACTACAGTGATGGCACAATGACACCAACTACAGTGATGACACCATGACACCAACTACAGT
This sequence comes from Oreohelix idahoensis, assembly GCA_024509875.1. Classification (NCBI taxonomy): domain Eukaryota; kingdom Metazoa; phylum Mollusca; class Gastropoda; order Stylommatophora; family Oreohelicidae; genus Oreohelix; species Oreohelix idahoensis. The sequence continues at coordinate 105,027 of JAMPIV010004551.1, forward strand.
GATGGCACAATGACACCAACTACAGTGATGGCACAATGACACCAACTACAGTGATGGCACAATGACACCAACTACAGTGATGGCACAATGACACCAACTACAGTGATGATACCATGACACCAACTACAGTGATGGCACAATGACACCAACTACAGTAATGGCACAATGACACCAATTACAGTGATGGCACAAGGACACCAACTACAGTGATGGCACAATGACACCAACTACAGTGATTGCACAATGACACCAACTACAGTGATGGCACAATGACACCAACTACAGTGATCGCACTATGACACCAACTACAGTGATGGCACAATGACACCAACTACAGTGATGGCACAATGACACCAACTACAGTGATGGCACAATGACACCAATTACAGTGATGGCACCATGACACCAACTACAGTGATGGCACAATGACACCAACTACAATGATGGCACAATGACATCAATTACAGCGATGGCACAATGACACCAACTACAGTGATGGCACTATGACACCAACTACAGTGATGGCACAATGACACAACCTACAGTGATGGCACAATGACACCAACTACAGTGATGGCACCATGACACCTACTACATTGATGGCACAATGACACCAACTACAGTGATGGCACAATGACATCAATTACAGTGATGGCACAATGACACCAACTACAGTGATGATACCATGACACCAACTACAGTGATGGCACAATGACACCAACTACAGTGATGACACCACGACACCAACTACAGTGATGGCACAATGACACCAACTACAGTGATGACACCATGACACCAACTACAGTGATGGCACCATGACACCAACTACAGTGATGGCACAATGACACCAACTACAGTGATGGCACAATGACACCAACTACAGTGATGGAACAATGACACCAACTACAGTGATGGCACAATGACACCAACTACAGTGATGACACCATGACACCACCTACAGTGATGGCACAATGACAACAACTGCAGTGATGGCACAATGACACCAACTACAGTGATGACACAATGACACCAACTACAGTGATGGCACAATGACACCAACTACAGTGATGACACCATGACACCAACTACAGTGATGGCACAAGGACACCAACTACAGTGATGGCACCATGACACCAACTACAGTAATGGCACCATGACACCAACTACAGTGATGGCACAATGACACCAACTACAGTGATGGCACAATGAAACCAACTACAGTCATGGCACAATGACACCAACTACAGTGATGGCACAATGACACCAACTACAGTGATGGCACAATGACACCAATTACAGTGATGGCACAATGACACTAACTACAGTCATGGCACAATGAAACCAACTACAGTGATGGCACAATGACACCAACTACAGTGATGGCACAATGACACAGTAACACCAACTACAGTGATGAGACAATGCTACGTTAAAAGGTAAAGACAGTCGTAGAGCAGGTACTGCCGTAGAGGAGTCAAGTGTTAGAGACTTCATTATACTAAGTCCAGCTTTATGATGTGCTGTGACCAGTTCCTTTACTCACTGCCTTTGCCTTCCATAATTCAAAAACAGTCAGGTACCCATTTACAGCTGGGTACTCTGAGTCGTGACCTTGTCACGCTTTGATTGGATAAGAATAAGCGGAAGACTTAACGTGCTGTCATCATCATCATCACCATCACCGTTCAGACCCCCAAAGAGCATAGGCCTTCAACAAACTTATACCAGGTTTTTGTGCCCTGTGACATCAACTCAAAGTCTATTTATATCTTCGTCATCCCTGTCATGTCTATCTCCAGTTCATTTCTCCACATGTTTCTGCCTCTGTCTCTCTTATCATAGGATCCCAGAAGAAGAACTGTCTTGTATTGCTATCAGTAAATTTTCTTGACGTGTGTTTCGCGTGCTTTAATGACAATTTGGGAGGGGAGTGTTGAAGAGAAGGTGTGTTGGTACAATCGAAAAGCGAGCTCTTGTTGTTGTCAGTAGTTGTTGCTGACAGTACAAAATTAATGACTGCTGTATGGTCACGTGCGAGTCGTTTTCTTGTTTTTTTGTAAATATTTTTATTTCAATTATAAAAATATATACAAATATATATATAGTAGTAACAGTAGTTGACAGTAGTTGATGTAATAGTAGAAGTAACAGTAAAGGGTTGTGGCGCTACTTAAGATGTTATAAAGGGGTGTGGGGCTTCTTAAAATGTTGTAAAGGGTGTGAGACCTCTTAAGATGATGTAAAGGGGTGTGAGACTTCTTAAGATGTTGTAAAGGGGTATGGGACTTCTCAACGTTTTGTAAAGTGGTGTATGACTTTTAATAAGTTAAGAAGCACTGCTCTACAGGATGGGATAGCCGACTCCACACCTTCCCTCTCTTAGTAGCATCGTGCGACATGCGTTGTAGGTTAATTTTACGATTCTTGGCTTCCTTTAATAATAATAATAAATTATTTAAGCGCCAAACATGGCGCATAAGGCAGAAACCAGTGCTCTCCTTTACTGCCCCTCTATATACTGGCCCAATAACTCAACACTAAACTCAAAGCTGTATGGAGCTAAAGAGGAACTCAAGACAACGGTCGAATTCATCATGACGGTGTAAACATCAAAGATGCGATCGGAAGAAGAAAAAGACTGCCCATCTAAAGCATGAGCGGTGAAAGTAGTTCTTCAGTTTAGAACAAGATAAATGTCAGTGGTACAAAAAGTTAAGAAAATGTCTTTAGCATTGATACAACACACCTTGAGGAAACCCCTTTGAGAGCATTACAAGGTAATCATGTTTCTGGAATCCCAAAGATAAGGAAGTAGAGAGAAGCCAAAAAAAAAAAATAATAATAATAAACACACGAATACGAATACGGAGACTAGAGACAAGCTTGCGCGTGATGAAGTAGACTGTGAAAAACCTTCAATAGATGACATATGACATATGACAAGTAGGTTTGGCATTATATTGTTGATGACCTATTCTCCTCAGGGAACTTCTTCTTCTTCTTCGTCGTTCGCTCTCAAATGACCACATCTATCACTTTTATAAAGATGGCAGTCCGTCTCAGGCGTCTCTCGTCACCATACAGTTTCTCCGTCAGCTGGGTTGGCCACGCTGCCACGCTGCCACACTGCCGTTCTTGTGGAGCCGACAGTTTTGGAGGACATTTTCTACTGTTTGGTTGTCCTCTCCACATGAGAGCATGTCTGTTTGTCCTCCCCACATAGGCACATATCTGTTTGTCCTCCTCTCATGGGAACATATATGTTTGTCCTCTGCACACGGGAACATATATGTTTGTCCTCTCCACATAGGCACATATCTGTTTGTCCTCCCCACATAGGAACATATATGTTTGTCCTCCCCACATGGGAATATATATGTTTGTCCTCCTCACAGGGGCTCATATTTGTTTGTCCGATTTTCAAGTTATTATATAGATGGTATGTTTCAGAGAACTGAAGGTTAGCGATGACATAACTTCTTGAGGTTGTATGTGATATCAACCGTTACTTGTATCTCCACCCATCTTTTTTAAACTAAGTAATTATACGTTTATAAACACGACTGACACCAGGCGAGATCATGCATTTCTGATGTGACAACTCCGCTTGTATTGTCATGAAGAAATGTTTAAAGAGCGCATGAATATTTAAGCATCCATAACGGATCTTTTTTTTTTCTACAAGCAGAGCGGCAGCATGACTTTCACCAGCACTTGTTCAGCGAGAAACTTGATACCGATGAGAGGAGTTTGAAACAGCCCAGCACCTTTATCAGAGAAATAGATGTGGTTAAATGAGAGAAGACCTTTACAGACCTCCAACTTTATGAGAGAAATAGATGTGGTTAAATGAGATAAGACCTTTACAGACCTCCAACTTTAAGAGAGAAATAGATGTGGTTAAATGAGAGAAGACCTTTACAGACCTCCAACTTTATGAGAGAAATAGATGTAGTTAAATGAGAGAAGACCTTTACAGACCTCCAACTTTATGTGAGAAATAGATGTGGTTAAATGAGATAAGACCTTTACAGACCTCCAACTTTATGAGAGAAATAGATGTGGTTAAATGAGATAAGACCTTTACAGACCTCCAACTTTAAGAGAGAAATAGATGTGGTTAAATGAGAGAAGACCTTTACAGACCTCCAACTTTATGAGAGAAATAGATGTAGTTAAATGAGAGAAGACCTTTACAGACCTCCAACTTTATGTGAGAAATAGATGTGGTTAAATGAGATAAGACCTTTACAGACCTCCAACTTTATGAGAGAAATAGATGTGGTTAAATGAGAGAAGACCTTTACAGACCTCCAACTTTATGAGAGAAATAGATGTGGTTAAATGAGATAAGACCTTTACAGACCTCCAACTTTAAGAGAGAAATAGATGTGGTTAAATGAGAGAAGACCTTTACAGACCTCCAACTTTATGAGAGAAATAGATGTAGTTAAGTGAGAGAAGACCTTTACAGACCTCCAACTTTATGTGAGAAATAGATGTGGTTAAATGAGAGAAGACCTTTACAGACCTCCAACTTTATGAGAGAAATAGATGTGGTTAAATGAGAGAAGACCTTTATAGACCTCCAACTTTATGAGAGAAATAGATGTGGTTAAATGAGAGAAGACCTTTACAGACCTCCAACTGCATGAGAGAAATAGATGTGGTTAAATGAGAGAATACCTTTACAGACCTCCAACTGCATGAGTGATAGAGATGTGTTTACATCAGAGTGATCAGAGAATCCTGAGACAAGACACCAGTTTTATGAAAGAAAAGTGGCTTTTTACGAGTAAACGAAAAAGAAGAAAAAAAGACGAAGAAAAAGAAGAAGATGAAAGATTTTTTGAGTGTTTTCCATCTTCGATTTCACTTAACGTCAAACACTAGAAACGGTTCTGGCTTTTCAAAACATAAGGGTGTTTGTACTCCTAGTTTACAATAATTCTTTACGTAAGAAGATACCTTAGTACCCCGGGAGATGGATTCCGATTGCCTAATGTTTTAAAGTGCGGATCAGACGCAATTGATTGATATAACCTCTGGGAAAATAGGAATAACCAGACAATTAATGACTACGATCAAAATTAGATTAAATATTTTGGACATTTAAAGAGACATTACACATTTTTGGAAACCTAATGTGAGGAACAACTGAAGGCAAACGTGCAAGATGAAGACGCGCTATTTATGTTGATACTAGCAATAACCCGTCAAACTTGACGGGTTTTTAATTATAGTGTGTTGTTTCCGTTCCCGGACGAGCAGATAGAAGTACATTCTTAGAGTGTTTTTGGTTTTTTCCATTATACAGTGTAATCAAATTGTTCATGAACACTGTCATTTGAACGCTTTTCTTTGTTGATTTTAACTATTTTCGGGAGAGTATATATAATGGAAACAATACAATTTTTCAACACCGTTGCATTCCTCAGCTGTGACCAACGTACACACGGCGAGAATTATGTTATTTTAGATTCAATTTAAAAGTTCTTTGATGACAACATTTCGTGTGAATGTGCGTGGATTGTTTTCAAAGAGTGTTCCCTGATAATAAGTGGTTTTAACAAAAACTTTCAAGTTTTCATGATTTGTACATCTGGTGAGGGCTCATGCACATCAATTTTTACGCACTTTTTTTTTGCCGAGCGCTACTAATTTCGTGAAAGAATAAAAATAAAAAAAGTATTTGTTTCATATAACACCCACGCCGCGCAAGTTGCACAACGTGCGTTGCGTACTTTTTTTCTAGCGCGAATTACTATTTTGAGTGTGACGGACAGATGTAACATACATCGGTAATTATGTTCGTTGTGTGTGGGAGGATAACATCAAAAGACGCGCTGGAAAGAGTGCCCTATCAATACAAGAAGCAGAAGTCGTTGGCACAGCCCACGAATTTTCGGAGTAGGTAGCTATCATTTGTAGAACTAGTCCCCATTACGACTTCATCATGCCAGCTGATTGGCATTAGCAATCCTTTTCAGGGCTTAGTGTTGATATTGCCCGCTGATATAACCAATGGGCTTCAGTGTAGGTTCTACTTCTTCGTACACTCTCAAACGTCTACTCGAATATTTCCAAAGAAAGCAGCGGCCAGTTTCAGGCTATTTACATCTCCATAAAGAAGGCAAAAACCCCATGAGACAGAAAGAATAGAAGTCGCTGGAGATCCATTTCAATTTATAACGAACGAAACCCGAATCCTGTAAAAGGTAAAAAAAAAAACAATACACAAAAACGTGTATGTACTCATAACAAATAAAGAAGTAGAAAACTTGACAATAAAAAAGCAACAAAATTGACACGTTTGTCACGAAGTGTATTCGCCTTCTTTTCTCTCTGTCAATCTGTTCTCATACCAAAACATTCCTTTTCTGTAAATTCTCTAGAAAATCTACCACGCGTAAATACACATCAGGAGATCTCCCATTTGCTTCGGAAAATGAATTCCTTTTTCTTAAATCGAGGTTACCAGCAAACCACTGTGACCTTTTACCGCTGTGAACTTTTACACCGCGCCCTGAATAATTACAGTTTAGCCAATGGATAGGAGCGCTGTATATTGTCTTTTGACCTTTGACCTCAGCAACCAAACTGAAACCTGGAGGAATTAGGCGCGATTTTCAAGGCATAGTCTGGTAAGCGCCATTCTCTCGCTAGGCAGCGACCGGCCTGGTCAAGAAATACAGAGGGGACCGGTCATTCTAAACAGCAGTGGTTATGAGCGCAGCGATCCTACCAACCAGGTTGTCATACCAGAAGACTAAAGCATAAGCAGTGTTCGCAAGGGCAGACTTAATCCATCCCAGCTGGTGATGCGCCCTGAGTCAAGACGGAGAAAGCAGCTTGCCATCCTCCGAAACCCTAAAAAGAACTTGCAGGACCTGGAGTGCTGGGACATATTGAACCTTGGCAACAAGACTACATCAGCAATTGAGATGAGTATCTGAACATGCCAGCAGAACCACTACAGAATATTCCTATTGTCCTATGATTAAAAATTAATTCTGACATGGTTCAGAACCATTCATAGATTAGGGAACATATAGTGTATATTTTAATATATTGTGAGATTCTATTTTCATTTTTGTAAACTTTACATAACCGAGTCTGTTGTTATTTTCTTTGTAATATTTAATTGGGTTGTATAGTTTTAATAACATAAATCTACACCCTGGGGGCAGAGCCAAAATTAAATAACACTATTGGGTCAGGATATTTTTAATGTGGCTGGGCACCAAATCTCTTATCCATCTATATGTACTATACATAGTCCTTTGTAGGATATCGGATAAAGAATTTATCGCCTAGAGAATATCCTGTTTAGTTTCACCAGAATTCTCTTAGACAGTTTTTTGAGTGGACTAATTCCCGAGGAGAGACTGTGCATTCAACTTGCAGTCTGGGAGAGTTTCCTGTAAAGATTATTGTTTATTCTTCCATCAAGTCTGTCATACTTACACTTTCTCCCTCTAAAACAAAACCATTTCACGACAGTGGGACGCTCGTGTCCGGGATCTACTTTTTTCATATTTAGACACTTGTCTGAGATATGAAAACTCTTATCTTTCCTAGACCACTACTGCTGTAGGTACTTGTCACTTATTGGTGTCCAAGTCTAGGATTAGATTAAAGAGGGGACATATAAATTACCCTAGACTAAATTACACATAAATTTTTACAAGAAAAACAGATTTTAGTTATGATATGAAAACTATTCTTGGTGGTACTGCTGGTTATTAGTTACATGTTGTTAACTAATATTTAAGTTATATTTTAGGTATGATGGATTTAAATAACATAGGTTGTTAAAATACTTTAGTTTAGTTACGGCTATAGAAAGTATTTAGGCCTGTATTTATTTGATAGTGAGTTAGAGATCTCATACTCGCTCAGCAAAACCACTGCTGTTAAAATGGATGAGATAAAAGGACTGAAGAAATGGACAGCGCAATCATATAAGATTGGAAAATTATCTGGCTTCTCGGGAAGTTTGCTGGAAAATTATGTCTCGGAACAGGTAGAATGTTTCATGAGCATAATGGGGCAACAGAACGAATGGAGAGCAAAATGCAAGGAAGAGAATGTGGAACATGAGAGACAAAGACAAGAAAAATCCCTCCAGTGTAAGGAAGAACTGCAAGAAATGGAAACTCAGTTTCAACCTACAAAAATGGAATCCAGGGATAAACTTGAATCTAGGAATACTCATCATGCCACTCCTTTGCCAGTTGCATCACCACCCTCAGCGGTAAATATAACTGCATCACATGAAGCCAAGTCTATGTCTCAGAATTCAGGCTCAGACAGAGCAGAGGCTAGGATATCTAAACAGAGACCTCTAGACTGTCCTGAAAACAAGATTAAGCACAGCTGTGCAAATAATCTGAAGAGACCTTCCACATCCTCAGCAAAAACTCACAACAGGCATACCAAAAACAACCGCACCAACAACCTGGTAAATAGGATCGCTCAAGTAAATAGGATTGCTCAAGTAAATAGGATCGCTCAACCAAATAGGATCACTCAACGGAAAAGGATTACGCAAACCTATGGGAAGGGAAGGGATGTTCTAGAGCATCACCTGTCGGCCACCCTACATCAGTTAGACTGTAGGCGCCGAGACCCAATCCCAAAGACTTCATACAAAGCTAAGGTCCCTACCATGGATGGGAACTTGACGAAGGCCCGGAGTGGATACAGGGATTCTCAAAATGTGGAGACTGCCACAGTAAATGGAGAACAAATCACCTGTTTGTATTATCAAGGTCTTGGGTGTGATGCCCTTGTCTCAGCCTCTGTCGTCGACTCTGATCAAGTCACCGAAGAGGATGTTGAGGTAACAGCACCCATGATAAACAACAGAAGGATGATTTTGCCTTTAGCTTGTGTAGAAGTTAGGTCGAACTTTGTAAACGGCAAAGTAAAGGCCGCAATATTAGATGAACGAATTTACCCCATACCTCAAGGAGGGAAATATATCATCTTAGGAGACTCAGCACGATCCAGAGATGGCGTGACTGAACAGGCTATGGAGACTCCAATGCCTAACTCATCTTCCAATATTTTCACTGAAAAGTTGGAAGAGTGCAAAGGGGATGACCACCCCAGTGCACTTAATTCTGAACAAGTTTTGATAGTCTCACCCACTATCTGCATGCAGAAAGTGAAGCCGGGCCAGAGTTTCTTGGTACCTGGTGGGATGAAACATGTTTCAGAAATATCTTCCTTTAACATGAGAGAAGCAGCTGTAGAGGAACAGGACCCTCAAGCACTAAGACTTCACTCAGTTCCAATAACCTCACCCACTCTCTGGTATCAGAAAGTGAAGCGGGTCCAAATTTCCTTGGTACCTGGTGGGATGAAACATGTTTCAGGAATATCTTCCGCTAACACGGGAGAAACGGCTAAAGAGGAACATGAACCTCAAGCACTTAGTCTTCACTCAGTTCCAATAACCTCACCCACTCTCTGGGATCAGAAAGTGAAGCGGGTCCAAATTTCCTTGGTACCTGGTGGGCAGGAACAACTGGTGGACTTATCTTTCTCTGTCACTGGAGAAACAGGGATAGAAGATCATACACGCTCTCATACCGGGGGAGATAGGTATGTGTCCTTAGGCAGGTCAAGTACTATGACTAAAATAAGGTTGTGTATGAGGCTGGCAACCTCATCACGCAAAACTATTTGCTATAGACCGCATTGCAAGCAGAGTGTAGGCTTTAATGCAAGCTCTTTGCCAGGAGGCAAGCTACAATGTAAGGTCCACAAGGAGGAACATAAGAGAGGGAAGATCATACGAGCAGGATTGCTTAACATCCCTCAACTCCTTGACAATGAGGAAACGGATAGACATGTGTTGATTACAGGCATACCGTTTGACAAAGGAAAAAGATGAAACACTGAGATGGAATTAACAAGAGATCTGAAACAGGAAGGTATTGGCAGACAGAAGAGAATAGTCGGCTCAACTTAAGTTAGCCGTAGGCATAACTTTTAAAAGGGGGCCTATGTCACGAAGTGTATTCGCCTTCTTTTCTCTCTGTCAATCTGTTCTCATACCAAAACATTCCTTTTCTGTAAATTCTCTAGAAAATCTACCACGCGTAAATACACATCAGGAGATCTCCCATTTGCTTCGGAAAATGAATTCCTTTTTCTTAAATCGAGGTTACCAGCAAACCACTGTGACCTTTTACCGCTGTGAACTTTTACACCGCGCCCTGAATAATTACAGTTTAGCCAATGGATAGGAGCGCTGTATATTGTCTTTTGACCTTTGACCTCAGCAACCAAACTGAAACCTGGAGGAATTAGGCGCGATTTTCAAGGCATAGTCTGGTAAGCCCATTCTCTCGCTAGGCAGCGACCGGGACAAAATGGTCAAGAAATACAGAGGGGACCGGTCATTTTAAACAGCAGTGGTTATGAGCGCAGCGATCCTACCCGGTTGTCATACCAGAAGACTAAAGCATAAGCAGTGTTCGCAAGGGCAGACTTAATCCATCCCAGCTGGTGATGCGCCCTGAGTCAAGACGGAGAAAGCAGCTTGCCATCCTCCGAAACCCTAAAAAGAACTTGCAGGACCTGGAGTGCTGGGACATATTGAACCTTGGCAACAAGACTACATCAGCAATTGAGATGAGTATCTGAACATGCCAGCAGAACCACTACAGAATATTCCTATTGTCCTATGATTAAAAATTAATTCTGACATGGTTCAGAACCATTCATAGATTAGGGAACATATAGTGTATATTTTAATATATTGTGAGATTCTATTTTCATTTTTGTAAACTTTACATAACCGAGTCTGTTGTTATTTTCTTTGTAATATTTAATTGGGTTGTATAGTTTTAATAACATAAATCTACACCCTGGGGGCAGAGCCAAAATTAAATAACACTATTGGGTCAGGATATTTTTAATGTGGCTGGGCACCAAATCTCTTATCCATCTATATGTACTATACATAGTCCTTTGTAGGATATCGGATAAAGAATTTATCGCCTAGAGAATATCCTGTTTAGTTTCCACAGAATTCTCTTAGACAGTTTTTTGAGTGGACTAATTCCCGAGGAGAGACTGTGCATTCAACTTGCAGTCTGGGAGAGTTTCCTGTAAAGATTATTGTTTATTCTTCCGTCAAGTCTGTCATACTTACACTTTCTCCCTCTAAAACAAAACCATTTCACGACAACGTTTACCGGGGACTTTAATGCAGCCAACTTTCGATTCAAAGATGACATCTGGTCTGAACCTGCGTTTGTAGTCGGTACATAAAATTTAGTTGCTCAAGTAGAAATAATTATTTCATTGACATTGTTAGCACGAATATTCGTCAAATTTCTTGATGTTTAAGGATAGCATTTGTTTATGTGAATACTTTTTTCTGCTGCGTAGAACTTCTTTCTGTTGGTAAACGTACCCATTAGCTCTTTGCCACTGACGTATTTTAAGCTACTTATAGTTCGCAATGTATTTACATTCACTGCCTCCGACGGTTAAAAGCTAAGCTCAAAAAACTATTTAAAAAACAAAATCTGAATTCCAATGGTAAGCTTCTAAAAGGAACGTGGGGAAAACTATGGCCTAAATTGTCAAATTAACATCTGTGCTTGAGTTGATCTGTACAAGAAAAGTCTACGTAC